>JAJOOR010047480.1:0-11138 GCA_036250505.1 Solanum acaule
TATATATGTAAATATTCTATTTTGAGATTTGAGTTGCCTTTATGGCCATATTTTATAAGTTAAGTTGTTTTGTAATATTGCATTGCATTGAGTTATTCTGTTGGGTTAGGTTTCCGCTAAGTTAAGAAAGTCAGGCCAAGGGTTCACTTGGGGCCAGAAATGGTCTCCGGGTGTCGGTCCCGCCCAGGGTGTAGGCTCAGGGCGTGACAGTTATATACAAGTCGTATATAGATGACGAATTTTGCAATTTTACTATTGGTAAACAGCAAAAATCCTCAGGCCACCAATTTTATTGAATTTATTCTAATTAAGTAATCTTAGATTTTCATGCTATGAGAGTAAAGTTGTCTTTACCTAGTATTCTATCATAAATTAACTTTTGATCAAGTCTCGATCAACATAAAGTGCCTTAACTTGACTAAGTGTATATTTCGAATCATACTATATATATTATGTCACGACCCAGACCGTCGTGATTGCCACCCACACTAACCCTCCGGTGGGAGAACCATAACTACTAACTAACTAACAATTTAAAGCTACGGAAGCAAGTTTAAATAACTAAATAAGGAAGTTCCCATAAACTCCAAGGTTTTAACAGACAACTAACCAAACTAATGCGGAAGAACAACTCGTAGAACCTGAAAGTCAATGTACAAAAACTCTAACAAGATTCATAAGTCTAAACAAGAAAATCATCTAAAGAACTAGTCTAAGTCCGAATAGGATGTACTAAACAAAAAGAGAACTCAAGGCAACCCGAAAGAACTGGCTCACCCTTGAATTCGAATAGGCGATCACTGATCTTCTAAGTGAGGTCTGTCAATATCCGCCGAAAGATGCCATGTACTCAACAAAAATAAGAGCAAGTTCAGTATCAGTACATAATCACCATGTACTAGAAGGATCACACGGCTATCCCACTAAGTGAAACACATGCAAGTAACCACAATCATTATAAAATATGCATATACCGAACATATACAATATTAGTCAACTATTACGAACAACGAACAGTTTCACGATTCTCACATATCACAGTTATATCAATTTAGAGAAACATATCGTCTTCCAATATCAATCATCATTAGATATCAACGAAATCATCACAAGCAGATACACAACACAATTCAATGGTCCTCTCACGGAACTCAATTCAATGGTCCTCTCATGTAACCCACACCCAAACCGTTAGCATACCAGAATGTGGTACCCGATCCAATGTTTATGCTGGAACGTGGCAACCGATCCCATGTTTATGCCAAAACGTGGAAACCGATCCCATGTTTATGCCGGAACGTGGCAACCGATCCAAGTTAATGTGTCGGAATGCAACACCCGATCCATTCAACAAACAACAATCACAATCACAATGTATATTCTCACAATCATACAACAAGAGGTGATTCATGGCATACGATTATTCAATTATCCTCATCCAGAGTAGTGTGATCAATAGTGCAACATTCACATACATACACGTATTATAATGAAGCAATTACAAACATATATCACACCAACATGAAATCACAACCATCACCTACCTCGAATTCAAGCTTGAATCCCCTAAGGCATTTGAATCTTCCTTTCTAGATTCTTCTCGCTGGTCTAAAAATATACAATTAACGCAATGATCAACAATCAAAGGTCTAATTATCCGGATTATAACAAACCCAATAACCTTAGACCAAACCCAAGATCCTAATACTCAATTTAGGGATTTATCCACCATAAATTCCAGATCAAAACCCTTCCCCACTGATCATTACCCAAGAAACTAAGTTCTACGAATCGAAAAATAGATTTGGGGAGTGAAAACCTTACCTTTAGCCTCAAGAATGGTGAAAAATGGTCAAGAACTCGTCTGGGGTCGTCTCCTAGCTCTCAAAGTCGAAAAGTGCAAAATAAAACGTTTTTGAAGTTTTATTTCCGACTTAAGTCGCGTTTGACCCGCCACAGCAGCGGCCCCGCCAGAACGACAAAACCTAGTGCCAAAGCAGCTTGCACAAAACAGTGAGCTATTTTAATAATTCCAAGACCCCCATTTCACAACACACCTTTGACCAACAACACTCAGAAAATACCGTTCACACTAAGATCGATTCCGGGAGTTCTACTCACCCGAATTCAATTATGTAAAGTCGTACGAATTCCTTAACGAGTTATCTAACTACGCATGTAATCAATATCATTAATAGATCTCGCATTTGTTACCAGATTTCCCTAGACCTCATTGACTCCAATTTCTTCCAAATCTGGACTAGGCTAGGAAATCTCAAATTACTACAAAAGAATTTTCTGATCTCAGTTCTTTCACTATTGGCTTTTCTCTAACGACGGAATCAGGTCGTTACATATTATCATCTAAATCAGACGTTTAAATGATAGAAAAAGTTTTTCTTGGAAATAAAAACATAGTCTAAAACATTTTGCCTGTTTCAATTTGATAAACGAAAAACTGATAAACCACATGAATAAGTTGCATTGATTTATGACTTTAAATTATCTTTAAGGCCTTTCAAAACATACGTGGATTTCTCAAGACACAAATTTTGAGCTAATCCTCGACTGAATAATGCATAACAAGAATGATATCGAAGGACTCGTGAGCTATAATGTTCTGAACGAAACTCACCAAATCAGATAGAAGAGAGGAGATCCTAATATGTTACCTTCTCAATAATAAAGTTTGTATCTACATTTTTAAAAGCCAATATAGAACCCACGTAATCAAAATAGGACACTTACACGGAAAAAACATAAAAAGAAATATGAAATGCATTTAAATTTAAAACACTTCTTTATAAACAATTAACATAAAAAATTATGCTCCTTTCGAAAATCTTTCTTCAGAATCTTTGTAAGAAGTACTCTTTTCTTTCTTTATAGGGAGTTTCTTGTGATTCTGACATTTTTATTCCTTTTCTTCTTATATAGTCAAGGACGAACTATGTCTAATTGTAAATTTTCTATCACATGTACTCTTCAGACATCAAGATTCATAACATTCAAGTATATATACGTAATCCTTAATTGAGCTTTCATTCTAGTGCTTGAACTAACTGCTCACTTATGATAACTTTTTAAGCCTTACTAGGGCTTTTTGTTAGTGCTCGATCCAATGGTAAACTAAAAACTCTTACTCTAATACAAGTAGTTCAAGGTATCATGATCGATCAATGTCTACTAATGTTTTTCAAATATCTGGAGTTTTCCAAAAATAATTATAAGCAGTTCTTAAATTTTAAAATTCAAATAACAATCTTCCTAGAGTTTTCATTAAAATAGTTCTACAATGAATAGATTACTTCTCAAACTATTTGAAATTAAATCAAGTTTTGCATTAAACAAAATTCATTATTTATACATAAAAGAATTCAATAATTTGGAAAGGCATGATAAATTTCAATAAAAGAAGTAAATGCATGGAATCTTCAAAATAAAAATCTACTAATATTAACTGGAATATCACTGGAGCATTTTATATCTTTTGAAGGGAAGGATATGTTGATAGATAATGTTCTTCAAATTAGGTCAAAGTATTTGCTATCAGTAGTTAGCTCCCTAAAGTGTGATTCATGACCTTCATAAATTATTTCCTGGTTTTTTCTAGAATAATAAAGAAGTAGACAAAAGCAAATTTTGATATATTGGCCTAATATGTGTTCACCAAAATCAAAGTTACGGGAAGGGGAAAACAGTAAAAACACACAAAAACAAGCAAATGACCATGAGGATCCTTACAACATTGTAATGACCCTCCACGTTATTTATGTGTTAATACCTTCTTTTCATTGTTTAGAGCATTCAAACAGTGACTTCAAGTCATTTATGACATGGGACTGACAGTCCCGTCACCTGATCGTTCGTTTGGTTTTTATGCGAGTTATAGTTTTTAAGGCTTTTTGACCTTGAACGGTCATTTTTTTAACAAAATTTCAAGAAGATGATCTTAGAATTCAATTTTGACGATTCAATCATCTCTGAATGGGTTATTTTAGGCTTTTACCATGGTAGGTATGACTCGCGAGGCTTTCAGTGCGAGTCTGTGATTAGGCATTTTAACTTTCAAGTTAAGGCCTAAGTTTGACTTTAGTAAACATTCTACATAAATAAGCTCGGATTAGAATTTCATTAGCGCTGTTAGCTCCAGTATATTGAGTTTCGTCTAGAACGACCCTTCATTTGAATCCTGAGGCTTTCGAGTTAATTAATTTTGAGCCACCTTATGGATTTTGGCTTAAAACAAAGTTTGGGGATGGAAACCACTTTTTTTCGAATTGACTTCGTATGATAATTTCAACTACTGTGTTGAGTCTGTAATATCAAATTTGGTAGGGTTGCATATCTCATTTGCATGCACGGAGTTTTAAATAAATTCAGAAATCCCTGTCAGAATTTTGACTTACCAAAAACAAGTTGATATGCATTAGCTGGTGAAGGCTATAAATGGCCTTCACGATCGTAGGCCTTATGCCACGTTTGCGAAGGCTTGACAGCCTGGTGGCCACATTTACGAGGCCCTAGACACGCTTGTGGTGGTGATATTTGCAAGGTCCCTGCCATATTCATAGGGTCCAGTTCCCCTTTGGACACGATCACGAGGCCAGCGTCGTGTTTACAGGGTTTGTATTCACGGTGGACCCTCCACGTTTGTGAAGAAGAGATTAAACTAATCTTTAAATATGGCAAGTCGAAAGGGTAGCTCTCTTTGCAATCTTCAAAGTGTGATTTCTTAGTCTTTTAGCTTGAAATCGGGTTATTAGAAGTCCCGCACATCTGAAATTATTGTGGCTACGTTGAGGAGTGATCAGATAGTGTCGGGCAACCTCCATTGAGGTGAATTATAGTTGCAACTCGTTGCATTGTTCTTATTTTTGGAGCTAAACTATTGTTTTCTTTCTTATTGTTCGTTGTGGCTGTTCCGAGCCCCAAATCGTGCCCCTTTTTGGAACACAAGCTTGGCATTGATTAGGACCTTGCTCGCGTTCTACGGGGAACTTTTTTTTACTATTTACCTTTGCCGGAAGCAAAGGGCGAAAACTCCAAAACTAGTAAGAGTGCTTGTGTTGTGGTTTTGAGTTCCTTGGTTTGTGTTCTAATAGTAACCACAGGAAGAAAGCGAGGAGCATGGTCCTTAGTCTCGTTTTTGCCAAGCCTGATTCTCTATGGCATGGACATCTTTGATTGGATGGAGACAGATAAACTATGAATACTAGATATGACCTCAAAAATAACAGGGGTCAAGGTCAGCTAGTGAGACGATGGGGGATAAGCTTCATTGTGTTTCTAAACGACCGTACTAATGTTGTGATCCTATTTTTAATAGTGTGGTATAGTTCGGATGTTGTTCAGAAAGTAAAAGCTCCAGCGTTGTGATTGCGGTCGGCCTACAAGTAGGCTACGACTTCTTTTCCATATAGATTAAGCTGGATTGCGTAAATACATGTTGATTAGAGTGAGTTGGGGGTGGATACCTAGTCAATTCCTACTTCTCTCCCTAGATACCATATTTTAGGATTCATCGACATTATTTTGGGTTTATTACCATGCTAGTTGAGGTATGTGTGTTGCATGTTGTTGTGTATTAATTGCATTGTTACTTGTTATATTAAGCATGTTCGGCCTTAGTCTAGAATAGACTAGTGTTGGTTTAGGCTTGCAATTCTTGTAGCCTTGTTTCGTCTCCGACATCGTTTCGAACGGACTAGATTCTTGTAGACTATAGTTGTAGACTTGATTTTGATGGCATGAGTCTTAGTTTAGGTGATTTCACAGCTTTAATTATCTTATGTCCTCTCTCTTCCTATTTCTGTGGCTCCAATGTGTTATCGGAGGATTTGTTCTTTCGTGGTTACTTGGGATTAGATTGGAATGGGGTAATAAAGCAATTGTAAAGGCAAGGGTAATCATGAATCATGAACCCCATAAGCCTAGAAGGCACAAATAAAGGCATAACAGTAATAATAAAACAATTCATAACTTGGTTGAACCCCCATATGCCCAGCAAGTTCACACAAGAGCTACACTATAAGGCACAACCTAATAACACACATATGTACCTTCCCAGAATCTTATGTCGAGTTGATACCATGCAACCAAGCATCTCCCAGAATCTTACGTCAGAATAACTAGTCCTTCCTACAATCTTACATCGAAAATCCTTATCAGAACCTATCACACCTCGGAATCTTACCTTGGAATGACTTGTCATTGCCAGAATCTTACATTAAAAGGCCTTCTTTACACTTAGCACACCCCAAAATCTAACGTTGAAATTTCTAGTCCTTGTTAGAACCTTACGTCAGAAATCTTATCAGAACCTAACATACCTTGAAAACTTACATCGCAATGACTAGTCCTTCCCAAAATTTGACATTCAAAAGCCTTACCAAAACCTAGCACACTCTAAAATCTCATGTCGGAATAGATAGTCCTTCGTAGAATGTTACATCGAAAAGTTTTAGAAGTCAAGTCAATCCTAGGATATTACATCAAAATGACTCTACACAAACCTAACATCTCTTGAAATCTTAAATCAGAATAGTGACGACACTAACTAGCCCCTCCTAGAATCTTACCTTGGATCAACTATTTTACATAAAGGAATAGGGTCATGATTAAGTCTGGTTAGTCATCACACCACAGTCAGCCATCCAGTCTTACTAATAAGGCTACCTGAAGGTCACAACCTAGCCCGTAGGGTTGAAACTAATCCAATCCATTCTCAAATCTAACCCCTTGGACCAAAAAACCAACATGTAAGGAAAATACTCACTAATCTAGCCTCTAAGGCTCAATAAAATTGATACTACGGCCATTCTAGCTTATTCACAACTCACCAAAGAAAATATAACATCAAACTATTCATGATCAACCTAATAATTCTGATACAGTGAAAATAAGGCTAAATAGGATGATAAATATCAACCCAACACTTAGAAAACTATCATGATAGAACAATCAAAAAGCAATGTCAAGTATAGTAAGCCATAGCCTACCTCAAAATCAAACGCATGAGCTCTACACCTCTAAACTGATGATTTTCCCTTCTAATCCTCTATGAATGCGGACAAACTATTGAAATAGTGATCATGGCACCAATAAAATCATTTTGACACCCATAATGCAAAAATAAATCTCAAGTCTAAAATCGAAAAACAAATTGTATTATGGAACCCACACAAGGAATCACAAAATTTTCACTCTGTCAATAGGTCCCAACTAACTCAAGGAACTAGAGCCCCAAAAAGGGGCATAATATGAGCTTAAACATGTCACAAAACATCATAATGCTATTTTTTATGTTTGTCATAAGCCAAAAGGTTGCTCTATGAGTCTGGAAGCCTCAGTACCCAAACCAAGAGACCTATCTAGACTGAAATCGATGTTTCAAAGAAAACAGAATCATGAAAATTACATTATAATGTTGTGTACCTAAAAGTTTAACCAAAATCATCTGTTCAAACTTCAAAATCACTAAACAATGAAAACTTGCATTAAACTAAATGAAGGGCTCGGTGACCGAACTATCAATCCCAGTATGTAACAAATATCTTTGTCCGCTACAGGAAAGATCTAAACACCGAAAAGTCCAGAGAAAACTACCTAGAATGTCATTACAACATCCACTACTAAAATTGCTTTCTTCCTCAAAAGTAAAGAGTAAAGAAATACCTTAAGGTTCGAGCAGGTGTGGATACTGGGCTCGCAAGTCATACTCGTTCTCCTAGGCAGCTTTCTTGATTGGACGGTGTCTCTACTAAACCTTAAGCACAAGAATATCTCACGAATGCAATCGTAGGACACCCCTAGCCAACATAGAACCTGGTTTTTCCATAAAGTCAAAAGATCATCCAGCTAGATTGAGTCATACCTAAGCATATGAGACTCATCAGGAACATATTGGTGAAGCATCGATAAAAACTCTATGAAAAACTTAAAAGGCAGAAGGCAAGGCCAACTAATAAGAATATCTCCAACTACTCAAAGGATCTCAAAAGGCTCAATATACTAGAGGCTAAGCTTGCCCCACCTCTCAAATTTCATCATGCCCTTCGAGGGAAACACTTGGAGGTAAACAAGATCGCCAACACCAAAACTCAAAGAACGACATGAATGTTTTACGTAGCTCTTCAGCCTGCTCTAATCTTCAAGTAACATGGCCGGAGTAACATGAACTCAAGACAAAGCTTTTTGAATCGAGTACGTACCACGAGGCTTAAGCTCTGAAGCCTCAAACCAACCAACTAGAGATTGACAATGCTTATCATACAATGCCTCGAATAGGACAATCTAACTACTCAAACAATACCTGTTATAGTATGCATGTGAAATGTTGTGCTGAGGTCAACCAAAGTACTCAACTCCTCCTAGAATGCCCTCCTCAAGCTAGAAATGAGTTGGGAACCTCTATCGAAGATAATAGGTACTGAAACCTAATTAAGACAAACCACCTCCCTCACATAGATACATGCCAACCTCCTAACACTAAACGAAGATTGAATGGGCAAGAAATAAGTAGACTTGGTCAACCAATCCACAATATACCAAATGCTATAAAAACCTCAAGAAATCTACAGTAACCCTACAACAAAGTCCATAGTGATCCTCTCTCACTTGAACATATGAATGGTTAATCTCTTAAGCTCACCATTAGGTCGCAAGTGCTTTCCCTCTCAAGTTGTGAGCCTCTTGAAGTATTATCTAAATCGAATCTCCAACACTAGGAACACAAATATGATCACCAAATCTCAAAACATCCTCAGAGTGTAAGGTCGCCTCATAAGAATCTCCATTCGAAACTTCATCACGAATAGCCACCAAACCTCATCCTCAAACTTTTGACCATGAATCTTCCCTAATAGGGTGGAGCGAGTCTCAATATAAGCTAGAATCGATCGGGATTAGAGATATCAAGTCGAACAAACTTTTTGTCTAAGGAATGAATGTCTAAATCCAAAGATCTCTCTAAAACTAAACAGAAGACTAGACTCCCCATAGTCACCGCCTTCTAGGTTAATATATCTTCCACCAGATTTACTTTGCCCGGATGGTATAGAATAGAGAGTTTGTAGTCCTTTAGAATCTCAATCCACCTACGCTGCCTCAAGTAAAGGTTCTTGTGGATTAAAATATATTGAAGACTCCAGTGATCTATGAAGATCTAACAATGAAATCAATATAGGTATTGCCTCAAAATTGTAAATAAAATATCTACCGCCGCTAACTCCAAATCATGAGTGGGTTAGTTGCGTTCATGCACCTTAAGCTACCTCAACATATAATCAATAACACTCCATTGTTGCATCAGAAGACAACCCAAATCGATGTCGGATATGTCATAATGCACCATAAACCCTTCTCCCTCAACTGGAAGAGTCAGAATAGGAGTTGTGGAAAGAAGCTCTTTGAGATTCAAAAAAATCTTCGATCACTCATCAGACCACATGAAAGGAACATCCAACTTAGTAGTAATCCCAGTTACTAGAGATACTATAGAAGAGAAGCCCTCGATGATCCCTTAGTGGTAGCTTGCTAATCCAACAAAACTTTGAATATTTGTCACCGAGGTAGGCCAAGACCAATCTTGAACAACCTCAATCTTTGTTGGGACTACCATAATCCCATTATTGGTCACCATATACCCCAAGAGTGATATAGACTCAAGACAAAATTTACACTTTAAGAATTCCTCGTAAAGCCATTGATTTGTTAAAGCATGGAGCACAATCATCATAAGTTACTCGTGCTCCTCCCTACTCCTCGATTTGACAAGAATGACATCAATGAACACAATGATGAAGTAAACTATATAAGGTATGAAAACAAACGACATCAATTCCATGAACACTGCTAGGGCATTGGTTAACCAAAATGATATTACTTGAAACTTATAATGGTCATAATTGAATCCCAAAAGCTTTAATAGGGATGTCCTCAACCCTAATTTGCAACTGATGTTACCATGACCTTAAGTAAATCTTAGAAAATAATGTGGCACCTTGATGCTAATCAAATATGCCATCGATACGATGCAGAGGTTACTTATTCTTCATTGTCACCCTATTTAACTATATGTAGTCTATACAAATACGTAAAGAACCATCCTTATTCTTCATAAATAGGATGGGGCTAGCCAAAGTGAGACACTTAATCTAATGAATCGTTTACTCAAATGATCCTGAAGATGAATATTGAGCTCTGCAAGTTCAGTAGGTGTCGTACAGCAGGGTGGAATAGAAATAGGATGAGTGCTTAACTAAAGATCAATAGCTAAATCAATATCATACTCAGGAGGAAGGCTAGGTAGTTCTGTAGGAAAGAAATATACAAACTTACGCATAATAGGGACAAAATCAACCATAGGGCCTTCCCTACTAACATCACAAACATATGAAAAATAAGATAAGAACCCACTGGATAGTAATCTTTGAGACCAAACATAAGAGATAATCTAAGTCGATGTGGGACTATCAGAACCCTACCACACAACTGAGGGAATACAAGGCATGGCTAAGGTAACAGTCTTTGCAAAATAATCCATGACCGTATGGTAGGGGTTAACCCATCCAGGCCCATAATAACATCAAAATATAAAATATCAAGAAAATAAACTCAACCGAAGTTTTATACTCCAAAATTGTCACCACACATGCTCTAATATCGGACCAAGATCTTGCTTAACCTTCTCATCAAATACAAAAGACGATTCTAAACCATTTTGAACAACTACACCACCTTCATATGAATCAACCATAAGAACACCCAATCGGTCCAACCTATGAACACACCAACTAACACTTTCTTATCATCCTCAACATGAGAAACACTTCCCATTGAAAGTTGACTAAGACCATCCGATACCACATTCGCTTTTTTCTAGAATGATATAGGTAACTCATGTCCTATTGATATGCTCAAATTACACCTCTTTTCAGAAGCATAAGCGATCGTTATCAAGTAAAGAACCCAACTTGTAGGTTGGGGTTGATCCCACGAGGAAAATGGTTTAGACTTAACTTTAACCAACAATTATATTCGTTTAGTCAAATTACTTCCAGAAATAAGTAATTAAAGGGGGGGGGGGGGGTTGTGAAACAAATTGTAAGAATTCAGTAAGTAATCAGTAAACAAAA
>JAJOOR010047486.1:0-10529 GCA_036250505.1 Solanum acaule
CGGGGTACAGGGTAAAAAAATTCTTTTATTTTGTATGAAAAATTATTTCAAAAAAAATAAAAATATAAGGGTAGGGTAGGGGGGGTTGGGGTGGAGTGGTAGAGGTTGAAGTATTAACAATTTAGCTTTGATTTAATATTTTTGGCTTTATGATATTAAGTGGGTTACAACCATTTTACCTAAACCATATTTGACCAAATCCAAATTTACTCATATTTTATATGGGTGAATTGTGATCTAATCCATTTTAATTCAATCCATATTCAACCCATCCAAATCTGATCCAATCCACCCATTGTTACCCCTAGTCTTGACCTATTATGACCCGTCCAAATTTGACCCAACTAGCCTTCTTGGCACTCCTAGACTTATCTACACTCAATAGTTTGCAACCTTATTGCCACGCCTAGACTTACCTACACTCAACAATTTGCAAATAAAAGTATACTATAATATAGTATTTAAAAAGAGGAATTTTCGCATATAGCCACTCAAAAATAGCTTAATTATGCTTCATAGCTATAGTTTGCTAATTACGATTCATAGCTACATGTTAGAGGGAGGAGAGAGACGAGCGAGAGATAGCAGAGAATGGAGAGAGACGAATTGTATATGTATATATGTCAAATAATTATATATATATAACTGGTATACATATGTATTTGTATATCTGGCGAGCGAGATTGGGAGAGGGAGGATAGAAGCGAGTGAGAGAGGGATGTATATCTGTTAGATAATTGTATATATGTAACTGATATACATATGTATTTATGTATCTAGCGAGCAAGATTGGGAGAGGGAGGAGAGAGGTGAGCAAGAGACGGCTAAGAGTGGAGAAAGACTAATTGTATTTGTATATCTGTCATATAATTGTATATGTATAAGTTGTATTTGTATATGTATAAAAGAGGAGAGAGGAAGAGAGGAGAGAGACGACGTAATTACAGCTAAAATTAAGCTACGAGTCGTAATTAATTCAAACTATAGCTATGTTAATTAAATTAACTAGTATATGTTTACTTATTCGCGTAATTTCCCCATCAAAAATATTTGAAATAAAATCTAATTTGAAAAAAGTTTGTTTAGAATTTTTACTATAATCTCTGACTAGATAAGATGACCTGCATATGACTTATGCTTGAAGTGTGTTGAATTAAATAAAGAATTGTTATGTTTAGGAGGACTTGTCTTGGATAGGTTGAATTGTAAAATCCAATCCGTACATTGGTTTTAGGTTTAATATTTAAGATATAATAAATTATGCATCCATAGGGACAGATATACTTGCCACTGGCCAATTTTTTTTAAAAGAATCTCCCCACTACTTAAAGAATCCCACCTTCAATATAAACAATCTCTAAAATACCTGGATTTGAACATTATTAATAATAAAACTCCAAATCAATTACTATTATAAGATCCATCAAAATCTCACTTGAAAGGCTAGTCTTGATCTAGTCAATTTCTTGCGTGAAATATTATGTGTTTGATATAACAGTTTTAATTTTAAAAAAGTCACATTTGTTCTTATACTCTTACAAATATGTATATTTGTCCTTCATTATACTTTTTCAACATATTTGTCATTTTCATTCAACTTTATGCATGATCATATTTTTCCTTGTACTCTCGAAAAGGGTCATATTTACTCCTACAATATCAAATCCTCATTCTTCAATATATTTGTCCTTTTCTTCCAATTTTAATATTTGAAGTTAATGTCTTAACTAATACTTCTTTTTACAGAAAGTCACTCGACTATGAATTTTTTTCATAGAAAGTCACTCAACTAATAATTTTTTCCATAGAAAGTCACTCAACTTTCTTTTATAACCTCGAGGTCAACTTAACTATGAATATTTACCTACAAAGTCACACAACTATTGATATTTCATTTAGAAAGTCACCCAACCAATTAATTTAAATATTGTTTTCATTGAATTTTGTTGAAACAAAATTTTGTTTTAAACTAATATTTTTTGAAAAATAATAAGATGCTCATTTAATTATTTTATTAAATTTTGTTGAAACACAATTTTTGTTTTAAACTATTTTTCTTTAAAAAATAAGAAGAAGATGTGCATTTTAATTATTTTATTGAAATACAATTTTTATTTTAAACTAATTTTTTAAAGAAATAATTACTATTGTAAATCTAATACAAAAGTAATAAGGTTTACACAGTAGCATTTTTTAAAAATCTAAAGACGAAAATGATGCATTGCATTGCATCCACCGTTACTAGTGCTGGTGCCTGGCAGCACAATTATTTTATTTTTTTTTAAAAAGAATTGTTTTTAATAAATTTGTCTTTCAACAAAATTAAAAAAATAAATTAAATGAGTATCTTATTATTTGTTAAGAAATTAGTTTAAAACAAAAATTGTGTTTCAATAAATTAATAAAATAGTTAAAATGAGAATCTTATTATTTTTTAAGAAATTAGTTTAAAACTAAAATTATCTTTCAATAAAATTTAATACAATGATTAAAATGAGCATCTTATTATTTTTTTAAAAATTGTATTCTAACAAAATTTAATCAAAAAATCATTTAAATTGATTTGGTGACTTTCCAAATGAAATATCAATAGTTGAGTGACTTTGTAAAAATATTCATAGTTGAGTGACTTAATTTCTGTGGAAAAAATTCATAGTTGAGTGACTTTGAGGTTATAAATGAAAGTTAAGTGACTTTCTATGAAAAAAAATATTAGTTAAGTGACCATATGAGATATTAATCCGTCATATTTGCTCTTATACTTCTTATCATGTGAGTCACGGTACATATTTCGAATCTAACTATCATCCACTGTCAAGGAAAATAAACACATTTCCTCGCATTTTTGTGCCTATGAATATTCTATAAGACCCTTTCACCCTACATATAATCAATTTATTTTTACTTGTTGAATTTTAAACATAGTTAATTAAGTATAGATTAGTTTAAGGATCACATCAATGAACAACAAGGAGATTGAACATGGCTGGTGAGATGTCACTCACGTGGGACACAAAAAAATGCTTGACAAAGAGACGAACAATACCTTTGGCACAATACAATTATTGATCCCTCTATTTTTATTCTTCACTCATGCATACGTTAGGGTACATGAATTTAATACCATTTTAATATGCCTTTCAATTCCTCATTATGTTACAAAGCATTTTTAGGTATTCTATTATTTTTAATTAATATACTCTTGTTATTCTATTATTTTTAATTAATAAACTCTTGTATTTTTTTGGCATGATGTGACACTAAGGAATAAATGGTATATATCTTTTTCATTTTATTTTAAAACAAATGATGTTTTAAATAATCAGCAACTACGTACGTGTTAAAGAACTACAATTATTTCAAGATATTATTAAGGCTAATTAGTAAAAATGCATCTTAATTTTTAGGCCAATCATGTACACAACTCTTTTAACTTGTCTCAAAATTTTATTTTGACACTTCAACTCAACCTTGTTCTATTTTAACCCTCCAAGTCCATTTTTCATGTTCTACACAGTATAAATGTTCAGTGTGTGTTAGACAAACTTTAAAAAGGTAAATAAAAACATCCAATTAAATAACGCTATATGTTTTGTTTCCTCCAAATCATCAAAACTTACTTGACATTTACATTACTGGTATCAATTTATCATCTTTCAGCAATATAAGAAAATATATATTCAATTGATTACAAACTAATTATATCATAGAGATCAATTCATTACACAAGTTAATATAAAAATTGAGTTTATGCTTCTATAAATATATTCAACTTTTTACTTAGTCATTTATAATAAATAATATAATTGATATTTCAAATGTTATATAGACAAAATGTATATAAATAAAAATTAAAAGAATTTTATATTTAGAATAGAGAGAGTATAAGAAGAAAATGAGGTAGATGAACAAAATAAATAGATAAGTAAAGTAGATGAAGGATAAAATGAGATTGAAGAGAAGATAGAGAAAATGTATAAGGAGAAGGGTTGTTAACAATAAAAATGTCAAATATTAACTCTATAAAAAGGATCCCTCACATGTTTTAAAAGGTGAATAATTTCATTAATTTATCTCATTAGTATTTTGTGTTTAATAGTACATTGGAATGGAGTTGGAAGATAATTAAAATGAAAAAAAGATTGAATGGCAGTGTCAAAATGAAATTTAAGGACAAGTTAAAAATAGTGTGTATGTGTTTGGCCTTTTATTTTGACATTTCAACTCAATCTTAGCTTATTCCATTCTTACACTCCAACTTCTTTTTTTCATGTATCATTTAAACATAAAAAACCTTAACCCAATATAAATGTTCAATGCATGTTAGATAAACATTAAAGGGATAAAAAAAAATGTCCAATTGAATAACACCACATATTTTGTTTTCTCCAAATCATCTGGATTTACTTGTCATTTACATTAATTGTATCACTTTATCATCTTTAAGCAATATAGTAATATATATTAATTAGCTATATTCAATTGATTACAAAATTTAGTTTTGAGGTCGATTAGTTCAGGTTAATATAAAATCGAGTTTATGTTACTATGAATAAGGATACCCGGTGCTAGGGTATTGATGTAAGGATGCAAAAATGACTCCATGTGTTTTTTTATTAACATATTTTTCAATTTATGTGGCATCAATAAATTAGATATTTGACATAATTCGGGTAATTATAATTTCAAATTTGGATATGATATCATTCTCCTCAATCTAGCTCTTTACTTATTATTTTAACATTAAATTTAGTCTTTTATAACATAGAATATAACTAATATTTTAAATTTTATATAGAAAAAAATGAATTATATAAATTAAAATTAAAATATATTATCTTTAACATAGAGAGAGTTAAATAGAAAAATGAAAAAGTAAAATAGATGAAGGAAAAATGGGGTTGAAGAGCAAATAAAGAATATACAAATGGTAAAAATTGTTAACGATAAAAATGTTAAATACTAACGTTGAAATTTTGCGACAAGTTAAAGAAATTCGTGTATATGTTTAACCTTTTGTGAATGAATAATTTTCGTGAATGAATAATTTTCTTAAAGGCGTGTGTCCAAGCTTAAAATACTATCTATTTTTAAATGGAGGGAACATATGTTTATGCATGTCATGTAACATGTATGCATTGTATGTATGTGTGATAATGATGATGGGGTAATTAAATAATGAATAACTTTTTAACTTGTGGAAATTAAGAAAAAGACAAACATGCGTCCTCATTCTCTAAGGATGATAGATCCGCATTAATAGCTTCACCAATTTCAGCCATATCATATACTCTAATAAAAACAAAAACATAATAGGAGGGCAGTGTTTAATTAGAAAATTAATTAACATAAGAAAACATATATAGGTACTGTTGGGAGTTGACTTTACAGGTAAGTGAATCTTGCAGACCAAACTGTATTTTAATAATATTCACAAGCCAATACACCTACTTTTGCCCTTCCAACTTTTGCAAGCTTGCCATCAAAGGTATGGGAGGAGAATATTTTCCTGATTTTTTTTCTCTCGTTAGATTGGTTAAATTTTTTTAAAAATAATTTCATTAAAAATGAGAAAAATAGCTTCTTTAATGGAAATATAGAAAATAAACTAGACATGTGACATTCCACATTAGTAGTAACCTTTAACGTTCCAACACACATGATCTTTATTAAGAATATAATCAAAATAATAAAAGTATGCTCACACACTTCAACATGGTATCAGAATAGGTAGAGGTTTTGAGATTGAATTTCATCGCCAGTCACAGAGGCGGATCAACATGATCATATGTCCAGGATGCACGTGCATCGGTTTACTTCGGAAAAAATCATGTGTATATATGTATGTCTATCTTGAGAAACTGACCAAAACGAGGATATAATTAACAGTTCACGCATGAGGAGTATAGGAGTTGCCTTGTGTTGCTAGCTAGTACAAGCTAAATGAACCATTCGCGAGACTAGGATTTGAATCTAGCTAGTGCCCTATTTCTTTGTTTTTATTTTAAGGTTATTGGTGCCCCAGAAGTCTTCATATTCTGGATTTGCCTATGCCATCCGTATTAGAAAGGCTTTCACCTTTACCTCCCATAATATTTGTCTGGATTATATGAAAAAAGAATCATATATTTACACTTTCTCTATTGATCACAAGAGCAGATAGCTTTAAGGTTTGTTTTTGTGTTGGACGGCAGTGAACATGTCATGAAGCTCTCGTGTAATTCATATGCCAAAAGTAGAAAACTTTGTACATATTATAGCTGCTCTTTTAATGACAGTTCGCACGAACAAAGAATGTATTGCCTACTCATTTCACAAGAAAATTAAACCAGAAAAAAAAAAAACTTTTAGGTCAATGTTGTGATGATAATTAATGTATAATTTTATTTTATTTTGACTTTTTATTATAATTAATGTATAACACTGCATGGTTGTCTTGAAACCTTTTGGAAACTACGTTTGTGGTCTCATAATAAAACTTTTTGGCAAACATTTTTATCATGTTGGGCAGTTAAAATGTCTACATCCTGCCAGAGAAGGCCAAAATTTTGAATTTAATGAATTCAATTTTTAACATGTGTCACGTATCAAAATTTATGAGAAAGACTGATTATTGAATTAATAATCGTAGTTACTAGACTAGCACTTGATCAAATTAACCTATATATAGTCAAAAGGCTATATATCCAGCGGCACACACAATTTTATGTTCACAATTTAACTTAAAGCTAACTCTCCTTACAAAAGAGTGTTTTCGATTGCTCCTTGTTGAATTTCCATGCAGTCTCATATCCCATAATGATCACGAAAATTCGGAAGAAAAAGGAGGAGAGGACTAATGTACAAGAATAAAACTGATTTTATAGAGTGGTTAATTTTGTTAGACATTATTTTCTGATTCATATTTATTAAAGAAGACCCACCCAGACAACCTTCCATATACTTATATCTAAAAAGTTGATTCGAAAGCAAGAATATATGAGATGAATCAAAGTACACTAGAAGGTTCACCCCTTAGGCCCCTACCCTAGGGAATTAGAGAGTTGAGACATTTTATCACGACTCGAGCCTACACTATGAACGTGGCCGGTACTCGAGAACTATTGTTGGTCCCCAAGTGAACCCTTATCATGGCTGACTACAAGCGGAAGACTACTCAAACATACACAAACATTAAACTGAAAGAAATATTTAACAACAATTTGTTGAATCTCAAAACTCTCTGAATATGCTAGTATGAAACATAAGTTTTAAATAAAACATTTGAAATTGAAAGACTCTCCAAAACTATCTATCTATGAAGCCTCTACTGTATAAAGATGAGTGTCGGGAAAAGACCCACGACACCTCAAAATGCTCCTACTAACAATTCATTAAAACTGGAGTCCTCGGAATGCAAGGACGCCTCACTCAAAAGCTGACGAGCAAATGAAGTGATCTCAACGGAAACCCTATTGAGGATCCTAAGTACCTGAATCTGCATCATAAAAAATGCAGGTTGAATGACATCAGCACATTGAATGTACGAGTATGTAATATAGCTGAATAACAAATAACTAAGCTGAAAGTCTGAAAGTAACTCAACTGAAATATAGTATAAATCATGATGAAAAAAATCATTTAAGCTCTTACGGTAAGGATGCAATAATAGCAATGAGACTCGTGATGATTGCATCCTTACCGTAAGTAAAAGTATATATTAAACTCAGGTCTCAAGTAAAAGTATTCTCTGGTTGAGATAAGTTCTTCTCCAAAGGGGTAACTACTCTATACTCAATCTTTCTGAAAATTCTGAAAAACTTTTTATACCTTTCTAAAAATAGAACTCTCTTTCAATGTGAAACCAATACCCATTTTAAGGGTAATATAAATTCTATTTATTTAACTGAAACGCTTTTGAAAAATTGTTTATGTAATGACCCGATCGATCATTTTTGAAAAGTTTCGTGAATTTACCATTTTGTCAGTCCCAATATTGAGCCCGAGTTGTTTTTATTTGAGTTTTAAAAATTATTTTCGAACTTTGAGTTGTAAGTTGAGGATTTAGTATGTTTGGAGTTTGAAATGCTTAAATTGTTAAAAAAATAGTTTTCGGTGTCTTTTGAAGTTTTGAGTGTTAGAATGGAATTCTGTCGATTTTATCAGTCTCAGAATGTGGAATATGGTTTGTGAGAGTTGGCGGTTTCAGATATGGAGTCTTTTGAGGATTTGAGTCCTAAATTAGAAAATTGTGGAAATTTAACCTTTGAGTTGACTTTGATCATCATTCGGGGTTAGAATGCTCAGATCAGAATTCTAAGAGTTCATTTGGGTTCGGAGGATGATTTATGGCCTAGGTGAGGTCTTGGTTGATTTTTGAGAGGTCCCGAGCTTGATTTAGCCTTTTAGGCGTTGTGTTAGTTTCTTGTGGTTCTTACGAATGTCGGGTCAAGGAGACCCCGAATATGTTTTTCGACTGTTCTATTGAGTTAAGAACTTCAAGTTTAATCGATTTACTTATATAGTTTGTGTGGACGGGGTTCTGAATGAATTATGAGGGTCCTTTTGATGTTTTGAGGATTGGCTGATTTTCTGGTGCCTGAAATCTGTTGTGTTTTGCGTTTGCGAAGGAATTGCCACTTTCACAACTTCATGAAAGCGAAAGGTCAGGTGACCTGACCATCGCGATCGCAAAAGGTTGGTCGCCTTGGCGACCTTCGCGAAAGCGATGACCCTGACTTTTGCGAGGTTCGCTTTTGCAAATCCAAAGTCGCTTTTGCGACATCAGAGAGGGGTTTTGACGTGTCATTTTTGGGGTTTAATCCCCATTTTCATTTTTGAGCTTGGTAAATTCTTGGAGGTGATTTTTGAAGAGATTTCTTGCGCTAAATCATTTGGGTAAGCTTTTGTTACCCTAAAACTTCATTTCCCTTTGATTATTTATGGATCTTAACATTAAAATTTGAGATTTTGTTTGGCAAATGACAAAGTTTTTCAAGAACGTAGTTCTAAACTAAAATGGAGATTGTGAACTGATTTTAAGTCCTTTTTCGTAATGGTTTTCACCAATGGATTTCAAATGTCTTGGGTAATGATTTCAAGTATAAATTTACGTATTCAAACTTCATTTTCGAAATTGGATTTTTGTTGATTGATCTATTTTTTTAAGTATATGAGTTGGGTATTATTTTTTTTAGAAATTTATTGTGAATACTTGATTGATGTAGATTGTGTGGCTTTGGACATTGATCGGAAGGGGAAGACTCAACTCTTGGAGGGACTAGTTGGTTGAATTAACGCAAGTGATCTCCTAAACCTTGTAATCTAGTAGAATTCTTGTATTCCATTCATTGTATGTGTCTTGGGAGTAATGGGAATAAGGTGAAGGGTTAATTGTTCCACTTGACAAATATTAATGAATGAAAAAGTGTTGAGATGAAAAAGTTATGTGTTGATCATAATGCTTGTGTATTTCCTTGTTGTGGCCCCTATTGATTGATTGATGAAATGTTTTGATAGCATGAATGTGGGTTTTAATTGCTTGAATTGTTGTCTCCTCCCTTATGGTGTGAACTTTCTTATATGCATTGATTGTTGTACACCATGGTGAGACATGTGATATAAAGTCGATGAGAAATGGTTCTGGATAGTAATATGATATAAAGCCGATGGGAAATGGTTTCAGCTAATGATACAAAGATGATGAGAAATGGTTCCGACACATGATATAAAATCAATGAGAAATGATTCCAGCTTGTGATGTAAAGCCAATGGAAAATGGTTCCGGCTAGTGACATGATATAATACCGATGAGAAATGGTTCTGGCTAGTGATATGATACAAAGTCGATGGGAAATGGTTCCAGCAAAAAGAGTGATTATTGTGATTTGATGCATTCCGATGCTTATGTTTGACTTACTTGTTAACTGTGATTGATGCACTTATTACGTGTGATTGATCTACTTGACATTGACATGGACTTACTTGATACGTGTTGATTTTTGAATTGTGCCTATTGGACTGTGATTATTGAGCCTTGTGAGCCATATATTGTAGAACTGTTAGGTTAGGTTGATTTCTATGCAGGTTCTAGTTTGAGGAGGTTTGATTGGATGAAAGGAGTAATCGATTTCTAGCTTGTTGCTTTGTTTATTAGATTGTTTGTTAGGTAACGTATTGTTGGTACTCACTCCTTGCTTCTACACTTGTGTATGTTTCGAGTTTGGTATCATGTGAGTGCTCTTTCTCTGCCATCTCTGAGGCTTGTCAGAGAACTGTTGAGAGGTAGCTACTTGTCATCTTGGTGGGCCCTCCGGTTCTTCTTTTTATGTTTTGTTCTATTTGAGAAACAAAGACTTGAGACTTGTACTTATTTCTTAATTCCGTACTTTATGTATTAGTGGCTTGTACACGTGACAATCAAGTTTTGGGGTGTTAATGGAATGAATAAGTTTTCCGCTTTATCTTGCTTTTGCTTTATCTTTCTGCATTTCTTTCATTTTCATTGAGTTGAGGCTGACTTGTCTTTGGGGGGGGGGGGGGGGGGGGGG
>JAJOOR010047487.1:0-11603 GCA_036250505.1 Solanum acaule
ACTTGGCAAAAAGCATGTTTTGAATAAAATGTCCTTTTATGCATGTTTCAATGGTTTTTATGCATAGTAGCCATACTTAGTATGTGTGTTGTACTAACCCATATTTTCTCCCTTTTCCCAAACATTTAGGTTCGGGCCGTTGAGGATTCAAGCTTACTTCTCAAGACACTTGAAGTTGTTTCCCCAAGTTGGTGAGTCCTCATTTCCGTGGACAAGACCCTATGATCTAGCTTCTATGTTTAGTTCTTTGCTTATGTTGAAAGACATTGTTGTACTTCCTATTTTCAAGACTTCTTATTGATGTAAGGGCTATATCTCATTTTCGATACTTTTATGTCTAGATGGTGCATTGTGACGAAGTTAGATTCTATTTTAAGTATATGAAGTGAAGTTGAACTTCCAAAGTAAAAGTTTTAAATTTTTCGTGATTTTATTCTATGATACATGTTATGAGGAATGCTAAGGACTTGTATAAGACCTCTTCGAGGTCGAATACACCGGTAACGACTAGGGGGTGCTCTCGGGTTGTTACAAGAGAAACAGGGGGTGGCCTAATGAGGACCTGGCCAACCTCAACAACGAAACTTGAGCAAAGATTTGCGTCGTGCCACGACGGTAAATAAGGCGCTTCTTGGGAGGCAACCCAAGGTCTTAAACGTTTAGGATTTTACTTTTATGAATAATAGTGTGTTGTGTTGTAGGTTAAAATGAGGAAAGTGCGGAAAACTTCAGATTGGCGAGAAGAAAGTCCACTCCGTGAGTCGCCAAACAGGTCTGCGAGCCTGACTGGATCCGCCATTTTGCTCAATACGAGAGTCGTACAGAGCCTGTAAAACTCGGCGGACTCGAAAAGCAACTCGGCGCATCACTAACAAGTTTGGCGATCTCGATACAGACCGCCAAATTCACCCACTGAAAATTGAAGACCTCTGAAGAAAGGGCTGGATAAATGACCACTCGACGAATCGTCAGTAGGTTGGCGAGTGCAACTAACGTCGCCGAATGGATACAAATTGAACAGTATATATGACCAATAGTCACACTTCTTCATTCATTCTCACTTTCACACTTCATAACTTCACACCAAGGTAGTAATTTACATTTTCTCACTTTAAATTAGTATTTTAGTAGAAGATTAGTGCTTGGAACTCGGATTTTCATTGCCGCCTAGCATTACAACTTTGTTTACTTATAAAAAAGGTTAGTTTCTGAAAACTCTTCATCCTCTCTCGAAAAGATAGACCTCATCTGCAACCTAGGAGTCCACTAATGCGTGTTAGATCTCTCTGATATGAGTAGACATTTTCGAGTACCTACTTCTATTTTGTAAGTTTGGGCCTATTTGCTTTTACTGTTCGACTTCCTTTTTCACTCTGCTTACTTTGAATCTAAATGTGGAAAACTATGCATAGTAAGTGTTGACCATGAATGGGTTCTATGGTTCTGGGCTAAATTTCATTGATGCTTGGTTTAATTTTGATTTTGAGGTTTGTGCGATCGATTTTGAAAAGTTAGTTGAATCTCAGGCACGTTAAGTCACTCGGCGAGCTGAGTTGAGCTCGCCGAATCACTCAGCGGTTCACCCCCTAGACCTAAATCGCCTTTACATTCTTATCTTAAGTGTTAGGGGTTCTGTAACTTTCGGCAGACATACTTATGATCGCCAAAGAGGTTTGGCGATTCGCTGATTAGATCGGCGAGTCTATCTGAAATTTTATGCTACAATGTAATTACTCACTATTCTCTTTCTGATGTTTCATAGATATGGCCAAACAATCGACTAAAGGGAGGGAGAAAGGAATTGTGATCAGAGAAAATACACATCCACCCAGGGCAAGGCTACCACAACATCAAAAAGCAAGGGAAAGGGCAAAGCCCTCGAATTATCTGACGCAAGCTCTGACAACACATGCTTCTACACTACTGAACCACCCACATATAACAGTGAGAGTACAGAGTCTGACGAAGATTACCAAACAGAGGTAAGAAGGGTTGAGTCACGATCCAAAAGGATACATGATCCATATCGGATCAGAGATAGTCAATCCACCACTCCAACTCCTCCAGCTCCAGGGAAAGCATTAGTGCTGGCACATCCAATACAAGGCCCCAAACATGGATCAATGAAGAGATCAAAAGCGGATGGTCTGAGGACAATCATTGAGGAAAAATGACTTTCCATAGATGGGTTATTGATAGGTATCCAGAAGTGATGGAGTGCCTGAAATACCACAAATTCCAAATCTTCACAAGACATCGCGACTCTTACATACCAAGCTGGGTTAGAAAGTTCTACGATGCATACACTGCGTTATTACCTCAACGGAAAAGGCTAGTCTAATCTTTTAAAGGAGTTGACCACGTGGTTGTAAGAGGAAGGAAGGTAGCCTGTTACAGTGAAACTATCAACATAGCTTTGGGAATGTCCGATAAGATTAATGACCACTGCCAACACTTGATCAAGACACAGAAACTGGATGCAATGAAAAAGTGGTTAGCCCCGCTAGTCTTAGATGATAATGCTCCAACATGGTTAGCAGAAGGAGTTCCAATTGAGAAGAAAAATCTGAACATAGTTGCACGGTACTGGTTCCGATTCATCAGTAGCACAGTTATGCCATCACAAAATGAATCAATTCTTCGTCATGCTAAGGCAGCTTGTCTTGGATGCATCATGAAAAAAACCAGGATAAATCTTGGGAAGATCATTTCCTCTGAAATCCATACACGTGCAAAGCAGGGCTAGACATCTCTCCCTTTCCCCGTATTAATCACTAAATTATGCAAAAGAGCTCGGGCGCCTAGAGATGCAACGAAGGATGTGGAATTGGCTGCCACCGCCTCCACCAGTATCCGAAAGATTGAAGCAGAATATCTTAAGGACTAGGCAGAAAAGAAACAGAAGGAAGTTGTGACCACTAGATCTATACCTGCAGAGGCATCTTTGGCTACTCCGGCCCCTAGGCCTTCAGCTGCTGTTGCCCTCTGTGAACCGATCACTCAAGCATCCTTGATCCTAATGAGACAGCTTGCCCAAACTACTAATTGTCGGACCGCCAATATAGAGAGCTCCATTCCAGGCATGATTCAGGTTGCCCTCGACAATGTTGTGAGACCACTGAGTATTGCTATTGATGCTCTAGAGGCCAGGATGTTAGTGTGTGAGCACGATCAAGGAGCCATAGAGGAAGTAACAGCCGTAAAGGCCACCATTGCAGAGCTGAAGAAAGATGTGGACTACCTAAAGTCCACTGATATATCCATGATCTTTGGAACAGTGGAAGTTCCAGAAGTGCCCGAAATGCCTCAGAATGCCGCAAGACATGGAGACGGAATGGAGCATATAGCTGATCCTGAATCGGAAGTAGAAACTGACGAAGAGATATTTGAGGAAGCTACAGCGGATGACATAGCCGAGACTAAAAAAATCATGATAAATGTTGTTGTGTAAGCTTCTTTAGCAAAGTCTCCTGCTGCGGGATCCAGTGGAGCTGGTCTTTCTGGTGGTCACTCCGGATACTGATGCCCAGACAGATAGAGTGACAGATTAGCCAGGATCACCTCTTTAACTCCCTCTTTGTCTTTCTTTACTTTGCCTTCTGGATTATGTATTATTTGCATTTGAGGACAAACGCTTTTGTTTGTGGTGGGTGAGGCCCACCTCCTTGTTTTTGTGTACATTTGGGTTATCTATTTTTTATTGTGTTTTTTAAAAATAAAAAAAATCACTTTGCGATTGTTTGAGCTTATGGCTTCGCTTATTCTTAATTGCAAATGATTTTGATCGCACATTTTTGCCACCCCTCATGAGTTGAATGTGGCTTTTCTTTTGCAAAAAATTGAGTCTTGGTTTCGATCAATACCGATGACTTGAATAGTGCTCTCAATTGAACGAACATGAATGTATGGCTATGACGAGGCCAAATGAAGTTGCATATATAATATGTGAACTCTTTGCATCTCATTGTGATTAGCCATTTATCGAATTGATTCTCTTGTAATGACCATTGCACACTAGCGAAAGTGTGTAGTCTTGTTTGATTTAAGTGTCGATGCCTTGTGTGATAATCTTGCTTTGAACCATGCATGAATAAACCTAGAATTTGCCCTGTTACTCTGATTGATTTAGAAAGGTGTCCTCTTGAAATGATCTTAGGCAACTTTAAAGAGTGTGAGCCAAATTTGACATATACCTCTTTTATGGCCTACCCGTGAGCGTGTGAAACTCTTTTGAACACCGTTTGAGCCTTACCTTTCTTTGGAAGAACCTTGATGAACCCTAGACCTTAGTTGACCCACTACCTACAATCCTCTTAATTTGTGATTTAGTGAATAGCCAACTTAGGCCAAAAGCCTAAGTTGGAGGTGTGGTAAAAAGGAAAAGGAGAAGTCAAGAAGTGCAAGAAAAAGTCCCCCCTAACCCATGGGATTGCATAAGTGGAAACCCCTTCAATTTCCTAAAAAAATAATAGTGGAATAAGGTACGAAAGAAATCGGGTTTCCAAGCAAGCCATGAAGGTGAATAAACAGGTGACTTAGAAGCATTAGAAAAAGAATTGATAAAGGAGGAGAAGGGAATGCCTTGAGAATACCACATCTCACGAGGAAGGAGCCATTGAGCCTAAATGACTATACCTTTGCACTCATCCCTATTACAAGCCTTAGAAAGACCTTTTTGATCTTGAGTAAGCCGAATCAAAAGTTGATTGGAAAATAAGGGAAAATCTATGGGTGAAAGCATGCATTGTGTTCCTCTTTTTGAGTGTGAGCGTTGCATCTGATTCCTGATCTTGAGTTGATTAACCTCTGTGTATGAATATGGAATCATTCTTCATGTAAGGGCATTTTGATATTTTTTGTCAAACTTGAACTCGCACAAGTAGAAATTATTACGAGCATGAGAATCTCTGGTAATGGTGTGTCACAACTTGAATCTTTCAGTGCACAGTTGATCTTTGCATAAGTAATTTGAATCTTGTTGTGTATGTTCATGATTGAGTCTTGTGTAGCACTGTTTGAGACACCCTTTTTGAACGACTGAACTTGAGTTTGCTTGAGGACAAGCAAAAATTTAAGTTGGGGGTGTTGATGAGTCCACAAATTGGACTCATTTATGGCTTTATTTTGATAGAAATAGTGTCCTCGAATGCTTATTTTGTCTCAATATCTGATGGAAACTCTTAAGGTTCAAGTATTTGAAGTTTTAGTGGAAGCATGGACACTTAGTCGCAAAAACGAACAAAAAGTTTGAAAAGAATGAAGAAGCTGAAGCATGAGCATTTCTAAGAACCTTTGGTGATTCGCCGAAAGGACAGACTCTGCCCTTTGTTCTAGTATGCGAAGCCCTGAAGGAAGAGGGTCAAAAAGGCGATAAAAGGAGCAGTTGGAGCTTCACCGAATAGTTCCGCAACGTAGTACTATACCGCCCAATGGTCCATAACGTAAAGATTCTGAAGGCAAGCATGAAACGACGATGAAATAGAAGAAGGGTGAATCGTCGAGTCATTCGGCGGCATCGACTAACTTCGCCGAAAGATCCGCCAATGCTATTTTTTGAAGTCTATAAATACCGAGCTTATTATTAATTTTAGAGAGTCGAACTTTTATTTTAATTCCCATAATAGATTAGTACCTTTTGGACATTTTTTTCTCAAGTTTGGAGAGGGTTTTTGGGAGACTTGAAGAAAGAAGGATTCCATCTTCCCCAAATTGGAAGTGGGTTTTCTCCATTCTTCTTCCTTTGCTTAAATAAAGGTTTAATTTCTTATACCCATTTGATTTTACTATCATTTTAGGTGTATTTTGTTATTTCTTGATGTGTGGCTAAAAACCTCATTCTTGGGATGTGATTTAGCAAATATGTGTTGATATTCTTATTGGGTCTTTCTTGATGATAGGTTAGATGTAGTTTAATGGTGATTTCACCTAGTGGTTGTTGTTTAATCTAAAGGTATTGTGGTTGCAAATACAAATCCACCAATGTGTTTCCGGCTTCCCCGAGAGGGAGGTCGCGAAACCAAGACCACTAGACTGATGGCCTAAGGAGTGGGTCGACATGAGGTTCAGCCCGAGAGGGTGAGCACTAGTCCCATATCCTAACACTTAGCTCGAGAGAGTGAGTAGGGTAAGGCGTAGGCTGGTCTTTATGCGGCAAATGGGTGTTCGAGAGGAACAGATTTGAAACGGGGTATGTTTCCCGAGAGGGAATTATTTCCATTTAAAGCTTAGCCTAGTTACTATTATCTTACAAATTTCCTTTCAAAAGCATGTACCCAACTACTTATCTCAACTTGTATTGCGGTCACACCCCAAGAACATTTCCCCATACTTGATTTTCTTGTAAATTTTTGTTGTTTTTACTACTTGTGACAAAACCCCCAAATTGATATTTGACACTTTCGTGTCACCCCTTTTAATTTACCATGTTTTTGTTCGTTAATGTCTTTAGCTACGACTAGTTAGAGCTTAATTTATTTGTCTATCAATTCTCAAAACCACTCCCTTAGGACACGACCCCAACCTTTAGTTGGGTTACTGTACTATCGACGATCATAGACACTCATACCTTAGGTTAGTGTCGTTGGTCACGATAAGCATTAGGCGGCCTTACCTACCTTATTTTATTCATACCTGACCGTTACTTGATTAAGTCCTTGCTGCAATTTTGGGACCCCTCAAAGATGGTCCTCAAGTTTAGGAATTTTCTATTGGTACCTATAATCTAAGAAATTAGTGGCTTCATTGATTTGTCGTATCATGAGTGCGAAATGATTGTACCTATAAGCTATCATCAAGATAGTTTCTAAAAAGTCTGGGAATGAAGTACAAAATTAACCTGTTTGGATCTTAGGTGGATTCCTTTTGACTTTTTATATTCACGCTTCGGCCAAGAAGGTAGTTGTTTTTAGTTCTATGAGGAATATGAGTGCTCCGCCAAGAGATGAAAAAATAATCATGTAAATGCCTTTTCCATAACATTATTGGGTTCTCTAGTTTTTCCCAAAGAAAGAAGAAATATTGATACTCATTTGGGATACATGCACTAGCTCAAGGAAGAGACGAACCAAAGAAAACTATGGTGCCCATGTTATTAGCAGAGATCATGAGGAGTATGTCTGCATGTGTCAATGGTAGAATATTTTTCGAAGGCTGCAACCTTTTGCTACAACTGTGGGCTATCAAACACTTCTATAGACGACATGACATGGTAGATCTTCTCAATGGTATATGCAACAAAATTGATAGTCATCCAAGAAGAATGGAAGGTTTCACCTCCCCTGTGGGATTGGCATATATTTTTTATAGAACTCAAGGGCCACCATATTCAATGGAAAATCTATTGGCTATCCACTCCCTGTGCCATAGTGAGAGGCGGTGAACATTATTTCATTGAGCTTATTGTCTTAAAAGGCATCCAACCATATGCTCCTCTTCGAGTACTCCATTAGTTTGGAAAAATTCAAGTGATACCACTGAGATCCAATATGGATCACTATAAGTATGATTTTGGACAAAATGATCCAAAAGTCCATAACATACTTTGAAGATGGGAGAGGGAACTATAGATATGGCTACACAACGTTCCTTCTGTACATCCGAATATTACATATCGATCCTAAAAGAGGCTAAGGGTAGAGAATTAAGTGAAGAAGGATCTTATGGGCTTGCTGATGAAAGAGAAAATATATGGGCATGCAACTTGTTGAACCTTGGATATGAAATCACTCCATATATAAGAGCACATATGACGCCAAGCTCATGGTATTGATATCTTCGAAATTTCAAATTTCAGGATAACTTTCCTATGTTACCCCGTTTTTCCCTTTAGTTTATTTTTGTTTCTAAGATGTAATAGTTGAATTTTATCCAATAAATGAAAATTTTGTTCTTCTTTATTTTTATCTAGCCTAAACTCCAATTTGGAAAATAAGACTTGAATTAATCATTGTGCATCAATTATGTGCCGTCTTAGGCCTACCTTTGGCTCAATGAGGCTCCTTGCATATTAGGCTGTTTATGTTTAGCACAACAATGTGTTTGTTATCTCATTTTTATGCAATGTTCTAACTTGAGTTTTCTTATAATTTTTATTTTTATTTACCCTTCCCTAATGGTTGATATGTAGACCATGGTTTACCACACACGATCAAAGGGCGCTCTTCCTTCTCCTCTAAGTGAGAATCGCAAAGGAAAAAGAAGGATGATTAATAACAAAGTTATGGTTAAAACTGTTGAAGAGAAATATCCTTCGAACGAATTGATCTCAAGATTGGAGCAGAAAATAAGGAAGTTAGAAGAGGAGATATTTGATATGCGCGAGTGGGCTAAGTTGTAACTCTCTATCAATCCCTCTTTGGAGACAAGCGTAGATAACCGTCCTGTCACAAATCAAGCCACTTTCGACAATAATCCTCCACCAACTCACCCTACTCCTCATCGTCAAAATCAACCAAGCTCCATTTATATGCCTCCAATGAACACTCACTTTTCAAATTACCCATATCCTCCCCAACATCACGCACATGCTTCTAGACCTCTATATCTTACTCGGCGCCTATAGAATTCCACCATACAAGCTCTTTGATATGAAGTGCCCCTACATCAAGTTCCTTGGTATCGCGCGCCGCTCTTACCATATCAAATGCCTCCATGTCAAAAACCTCCTATGACATATCAACAACCAACATATCCTATCCATAATGTCAAAACCCCACTCAACGACATATTCGCAAAAATCTATTCACTGTTGAGAAGAACCCCATATAATTTTACGCTTCTTTAGTTGAATATGCAGACCTACTCTATGAAAGGATTAAAGTTGTTGGCTATGTGACACCTATCTCTGCAAAGAATCCAGACACTCAATCCAAATGGTACGACCTAAACAGTATTGTGACTATCATTCAGGGTTGAAGAGGCATACCACTAAAGCATGTCATGCTCTGAGAGACAAGATTCAACAATTGATTGGTACTAAAGTCATACACCGTAAAGACTTTGTGCGTAAGGAATCCCAATAGTAAACAGGTCGAAAGTCGATTGAAGCAGTTTTCAATAAAGGCTTGTGCCGTTTAAGTTTATGTTTTATACATTTAGGTCCATCAAGTTTTGACAAGGAAAGTACCCATGTTAGCATATGGACAATAAATTTTGGTCAGAAACTATCATTTCCGTTGTTGCTTAAGAAGTGTTCCATTTAATGTCTTGAATTATTCCCTTATACTTTGTATTTGGAACTACGTCAAACCTGATTTCTATTTAAGAGAGGATACGTAGGCGCTCCTATGGAGTTCGGTCTTATCCTAATAAAAATCTCATTTTCCCTTTTTATTGAGTAACTTGGGTAGAATTTTTGAGAAGGTCTCAAAAATTCCATAAAAGGATCATTTTTCTGGCAAATCACAATATTGGGCAGAATTTTTGAAAGGGTCTCGAGAATTCCAACAAAGAGCACTTTTGTTGGGAAACACAATACTGGGGCAGAATTTTTTAGAGGGTCTCAAAAAATTCGTCAGAATAACATTCTCTTGCAAGACACAATACTGGAGATTTTTTTTTGAGAAGATCTAAAAAATTCCATCAAAAGATTCTTTGCTTGCAAGTCACAAGACTGAAACAAAGATCGAGAGGACCTTAACAATCCCATTCTTTAACGAATCATGAGACTGGGACAACATTTTTGGGTTCTCAAAAATTCGTGAGATACGACTTTCTTATCTATAGGGAGGCACATAGAAGGTCTAAACTTCTACACTAGGCAGAAAATTTTGAGAAAACCTCAAAATTCTTAGCAACATTTCAAAAGTTCGACCGTCGAGCAGATATCAAAAGGGCATACTTTTCCAAATCAGGGATACAAATCAACCTTATCTTATAAACTAATTTTTTTTCTTTGAATTCAGAAAAGATAGGTACATATACAAGGATCAATTTCAACGTCGATTGAAGAACAAAGCTATCTTATTCTGAGACCAACAATCGCCAAAAACGGCATAGATGAGTACCAAGAAACTCTCTACTACAATCGATAGTAAATGGAAATCGATCCTTCTAACAAGACGGAGGTCTAAGCTGCTTCATGCTCTCGACTACTATATTATGCCCGAATGTTTCTTGACCCCGAGAACTGCATATGCTCGAGAAATTTGCATGAGCCTGAGATTTGCATGAGCCTAACAAATTGCATGTGCTTGAGAATTGCATGAGCCTGAGATATCACATATGCTCGAAGATTGCATGAACCCAAGAATTGCATGTGCCCATAAAATTACATTGTGCCTAAAATCGTGTATGCCCAAGATTGCATTGCGCCTGAGATTACATATGCTCGAGAATTGCATTGTGCTCGAGATATTGCATGTGCCCAAAAATTACATATGTTCGAGAAATTGCATGTGTTCGAGATTGCATGAGCCTAAGATTAAATGCGACTGAGATTGCATTATGCCCGAGAAATTGAATGTGCCCGAGATTGCATGTGCACAAAGAATTCTAGGGCCCGAGATATTGCATGTGCTGAAGATTGCATTGTACCCAAGAATTTCACGCGCCCAAGAGTTGCATCTTCATTGAGCTCATAAATTATATTGAGGCTGAAATTATATTGAGTCAGAGAACTATTGGATCTACTGTTGATTCGAGCTATGGAAGGCACATGGAGCTCAAAGGAATACATCTTTAGGGAGTTTCTATCGAATCAAGTCACAAGTGTCAATGGATGCCCGAATTACATCAAAACAGATACACTCTCTTTATGCATTATTTATATTCCGAAGGCGTCATTGTCCAAAGGCACCATCTTGGACATAAATTTGCATGCAAGTCCGCTTCGCGGAGAGGACGCGGACTCCTCTATTTCAACATTTATTTTGCGATCAAATATTAAATTGCATCTCCGCGTCGCGGACTTGCTTCCAGACAGTGATTTCTTGATCGTTTCTCATGTTCAACAATCTAAAAATACTCCTAAACATCACGAGATCTTTCCTATCACAAATCAGAACCTTGAATCCATACTTCAAATTCAAGGTAGAGTTAAGAGTCAAGTCTTGAGAGTTCTTCGAGTCATTTTAAGAAGTCTTTTCCTAATATTTTAAACTTATTTTAGAGACTTAATCATTGAGTTTGAGAAAGAGTAGAGCCGAGTTCATTTCTTTAAAATGATGTATGGGGACTAAGTACTCCCAAAGAGCAAATGTTTTCACACTTAAGATGAGAGGAAATACTGATTTCCAAATGAGTTTACATGAGCAGTTTTGAGTTCCATCTCTTTTAAGAGATAAGTTTTTGAGTAATAATCTCAAACCACAGAGAAAGAGTTATGTTTTTAAAACATATAATTTGAGTATATTTTGGGAGTAGTATTGAGCACCGATATGGGGAGGAGTTCATAACAACTCAAAGTCTCCATAAATCATGTAGCCAACGTGGGTAGAAAGGGTCATACTTTTAGATGATTCCTGTCACGACCCAAGCCTAGGGCCTAGACGTGACATGGCGAATGAGGAACCCGAAGGAACCCCAAACAAGCCTCTCAAACTTGTCATCACACTTCATCGGTCGCGGAAGTACATTCAACATTAATTAACGGGAAATAGGGACTA
>JAJOOR010047495.1:0-10059 GCA_036250505.1 Solanum acaule
CTAGATATAAAATAGTCTTTCTTTGTGCTATTATAGAATTGTGGCAAATTCCTGCAAATATATTATTGTTAAGTCTATTTTGTCTATGTTCTAATTCTAGTCTTTTCTCTATAATTATTTTAGCTAGTTTTTGTCTATATTCGTTATTCTCGTTATTCATTGTATTTTTAAATATTGAATATATTTATATTCTATTTTAGATATATTATCTATTAACTGTTCTAATTTGTTGTTATCAGTTTTTGTGATATGAGTTGTTTATATTCCGGATATAATTTGTTTAATTTTTTTCTTATTTTTCTTAATTTTCTACTAGTACGTTTTTTCTTATATTTCTCGACATCCATAGCTCGAGCGAAAAAGATGAAAAAGGCTGAAGATAGTGAAAGTTGATAATCGCCAAAGCCACACGACAAATCGCCGAGTAGCACTTCAGCTCGCCAAATGTTCCAGCGTGCCAACCCTGGGGAGAAGCCAAATTGGCGATGGAATTTTACCTTCGACGAATCGCTGAATGGATCGGTGATAAAGAATTTGATCGCTAAAGTTACTGGGCCTCTAGGATGAAGAGTTAAGACAAAATGGCGCATCACCAGCTTGGTCGGCGATGCTCGACTAAATCCACCGAGTGATCTCGAAGACCAAAATCTCGGAACATATAAATTGATTTTCAAAAAGAGAAAAAAAGATCTTGCCATTATTAGACTCAGAGCTTTTGATTGAAACATTATTTTTCTTAATTTTCAGGAGCTTTCTAATAGATTTTCATTGAGTTTTGGATTTGAAGCTAAATTGGAGCATTGTAAAGATTCAAATACTACCCAGCTGATGGAGAGCGTAGTTAGTATTAATTTTTTAATTTTATGATGTGTTGCTAAAACCCCCATTCTTAGGGGTGTGATTATGTGATTAATTGTCTTAATTAACTTATGGGTGTTAGTAATTATTGATTTAATTGTTGTTTTGAAGTTGATTCAATTGGTAATTGTGTATTAACTCATGAATTGTAGTTGTAAATGCAGTTCTGGTTATTTCTTGAGAAAGAGGTTTTAGAATTAAGGTTATTAATTGATGATTGTAGTGATTGGGTTGTTTTGGGTTCAACTCAAGAGAGTGAATCTTAGTTTGATCCTACCTATCTAGCTAGAGAGAGTAGATAAATTAAGGTTTTGGGTTGTTTATAGTCTGATGCTTGTTGAGGTTCGAGAGAACTCACTTGGTTCCTGATAGTTGATTGAGAGATGACTATTACACCTAAAGACTAGCTTACCCACTAAGATTCAGCGACTTTTGGTAATTATTAATCACCCGTATAGCGAAATTGGCAATTAATCAATCACATCCCCAAGTATCCCTTTCTACTTGATCACTCCCCTGTTTTCATAGTTATTAATTAACAAACCTTATCCCCCCATTTGACACTTGTTGTCAACTCCTTAGATTTAATCTAATGATTTCGATAATTTCTATTCCTACAACCGATTAGAACATGCCTTTCACTTTGTAATTGAATTCTCTACCATATCACTCCCACTGGGATTGACCCCATCTCTTCGTTAGGTTTATACTAGATTGTGATCGCCTACACTTAGTATCGGATGAAATGTAGTTGAGCGTTATAACCCACACACTATGTACAACATCAAAAAAGTAAAAACATTAGAAAACATGGTAAAAGTGACATGGTCCTCAGAACATGAGGACTCACCAAGTCTTCAGTGATCAATAGTCAACTAGCCATGAGCGGGAGAAAGAGAAGTGTCGGACCCTACATTATAACACAATGTAGACACAAGTATGCATTAATACATGGAATGTACTAAGTATGGGAAAATGCATAAAAACATGAGACATAGTCATAAAGGGACTTAAGGGAAAACATGATATGCATGACCAAGCTAACTCATCTTGAAAGTATTTAAGGAAGAATCATAAATTATAGACATGGTCAATGCATATTGAAACATGATAAAAGCATCATAAAAACCTTTGAAGTAACTTAGTTCGTATTGTGGGATATTAACTTTAACCAGCAATAGAACATGTGAGCTATAACATGAAATTCGATGTAACTCCCACACCAATAACGAATGTCTACTTGCCATGGTAGAACTCTATATTATTCATTCAGATTCTATTTATGGATCCAATAGCTAGGTCATTTAAGAAAATCCTATGCGAAACGTAGTTAAGAACTACCCTATTTGAGCCTCCACCTCAAAGTTTTGTCGATGTTAAGTTAATCCCAACATAATAGATAAAGTCAATTATCAAAACATAACATTAGGAAAGGCAATAATTATAATACCAATCAAGATCATGAAGTCTTATAAGAGTAGCTCCTTTAAATCATGATTAAGGCATATATGAGAAATCATTTCACCAATCATGATTATCTAAGTATGTGAGAAAATCTTTCACAATTTGATGATACTTATCTCAAAAGAAACCTTAAATCATAAACATCTTTATCATAAGAAGATACATAACTTTTATAATTCATATTCATAAATTCATGTGTTCCTTATAAATTCATAGTCAAAATCATGAATAATGTATGAGTCCTATAGAAATCAATTTGAAATCATGTAGTTTATTCAAAACATGCATATGAAGATTGAATTTGAACAATTAAATCAACATCAGTTAAGACCCTTATAGATCACATGAAACCCTAAAAGTGTAGGTGAAATTGAATTGGAAATATAGAAATCCTTTGAGACTATTGGATCAATAAGGAGGCTTGAAGCTTGAACCCTAGTTTTCTTCCTTGAGACTTGAGAGAATTTGGATAGGATGAACATGGATGGGAATTGGGGATTTGAGAGAATGAGAGGGTTAGGGTAGATTTAGGAGTGGAAGGGTAGTTATAGGTCTTGAATGTAGGATCAAAACAACATTAAATAGGTATTAAATACATGAGAAAAGAACCAAATACCTTTATGAAATAACTATCAGAGTGACCTATGGGTTGGACTTATGGTCTGTAGAAATTTCTACAACTCATACTGGTGAACCGTAGACTCAACTTTAGAATGCCATAATTGCTCAAATTCCCATGAGACCTTCCTACAGCCCATCAAAGTATCTACGGATCATAGAGCCAACTCATAGAACCCAAGTTCCAGTCCTAAATTTTAACTAAGTTTGAAACCCCTCTACAAAACCCATCTATTCCCCATAGTCCTTTGGACGATCTATCTTGTTCACTTATAAGTCAAACTTCAGAAAATTGAAAACTCAATTCCAGGTCTACGACTTCCTTTCTATGATCCATAGGCTTCCTACGGTCCGTAGATTGGTTTCGCAGAACATTCTTCAGTTAAATATTTTACACTTTTTCCTTCCTTTCAAACTTTCTAAATTTTGAGGTGTTACAACACTTCACACTGAAACTTTTCTCATCCTCAAGCAAACATTAAAGCTCATCTCCAAACACTCAAACTAGGAATGCCACCATTTTTGTTTATACAAACAATTATGTCATCCACAAATTTAAAAACATAAAGTACAATTCAAATCATTATCAACATATACAAATAAACAACAAACCTCTAATCTCTTGACCTCAAGGATGGGTGATGAACTCATCAAATTTAAGCTTTTTGACTTACTCTCATAAGAAAGGCTACTAAAATTGCCTATCTGTCATGAAACAAGTGCCCTCATGTGAAGAAATAGTCCACACACTCAATTCAAAAGATTGAATATAAATTAAGAACTTAGCATCAAAGAATATCTCTCACACTCACAAATAAAATTCACATGATTGCACAAAGAACCATATGCTTTCCCATTATGTACATGTCTACTAATTAAGGATGCTCGAATAGAATTAAATTAGACTTTAACATGTTTTAATGTATGTTAGGGTATGGGTAGGAAAACTATATAATAGTGACTTGCACTTTTCTAAGCATTTTTCACTTTAAGATTTCATCACCTATTATTTTCTTCTCTTTATTTTCAGTCCTCACTTCAACTATTATTTCACAAGTAATTCTCATCATCTTAAGAATGCTTCAATTATTTCTTTTTCCCACAATAATTTTCTTTTCCTGTCAGATTCATTCAAAGAGGACTTCTTCATCACTTTATAGCTATTATTGATTACCTTTTATACTCAACCATCCCTTTTCTTTTGATTTGACAATTATATTATGTCTATGATGTGGTGCTTAAGAAAGCAAGGTGCAAAAATTAGGGATTAAAAAAAATATTTAAGGCAAAAACATGTCTACCAACAAAAGGCTATAGACTCAAAAGGGCTAACTAGTGATAACATATCTTAAAAGGTTAAAATTCACAAGAAAAATCAAAGAAAGCCTATCATCATTACCTAAGAAAAGCAACACATTTTATTTCACTTCAATAACATGTAGAGAAAGTTCTAGACTAGGATACAAACATGTAATATACAAATTCTCACCACACGTCACGCCCCAAACAAGGGGAGGCACAACTGGCGCTCAATACTTTATTCGACCAAGCTAGGTACTGTAACATAGTTAAAAGAAAACAATGAGGGAAAAAAATGTCATCTTGATAAAATGTTGACACAAGGTAACTAGAACAACGAGGTCACAAAAACTTCAATGACATAAAGAAAGGGCCGATAAGATTCTAGTATTCTATGCTGACACAAGGTTCTAGTATAGTATTTTATGCTGGCTTGAGAAGAGGTTTTCGAATTAAGGTTATCAATTGATGATTGTAGTGATTGGGTTGTTGTGGATTCAGCTTGAGAGAGTGAATCATAATTCGATCCTACCTATCTAGCTCGAGAGAGTAGATAAATTGAGGTTTTGGGTTCTTTATAGGGTGATGCTTGTTGAGGTTCAAGAGAAATCACTTCATTCATGATAGTTGATTAACATATGGCTATTACACCTAAAGCCTAGCCTACCCATTAAGATTCAACGACTTTTGGTAATTGGTAATCACCCGTATAGCGAAATTGGCAATTAATCGATCACATCCCCAGGTATCTCTTTCTACTTGATCACTCCCCTATTTTTATAGTTATTAATTGACAAACCTTATCCCCCCATTCGACACTTGTTGTCAACCCCATAGATTTAATCTAATGATTTCAATAATTATATTCCTACAGCCGATTAGAACATGCCTTTCACTTCGTAATTCAATTCTCAACCGTATCACTCCTTGTGGGATCGACTCCAACTCTTCATTGGTTTTATACTAGATTGATATCGCCTACACTTAGTATTGGATGGAGTGTAGTTGAGCGTTACCAAAAATGGCGCTGCTGCTGGGGACTGGTGTTTAGAATTTTCTTAATTGACTATAGATGTGGTTTAATCTTATTTGTAGTTAAATCGACTTACTTTGTTTTGCGTTTGTTGTTGGCTGTGTGTGAACAAGTGACGAGATAAATATGAACGGAAGTAACGGTAGCCAGCTTGGACTCCAAGATGACATTGGAAATCTGAATGATGTCAATGAAGCAGTTCAATTGGATGGTGTAGGTGCTATTCGTTTACATCAGGTTGTGAGAAATGTTGTATTCCACGTGACTAGCACGATGTTGCAATTATTGCAAATGAAAGGTTTATTCGAAGGGCTAGCTCACAAGGATCCCCATGACCATATTCGGAACTTTTTGGACGTGTGTGGTCCATTCTTATTCAAAAACATCTCATAAGAGTGAACCCGGCTCCGGTTGTTTCCTTTTTCGTTAATGGGGGAAGCAACCTAATGGTTAGCTGATCTACCAAGGGATTCTATTACGTCTTGGGACGAGCTTATCGAGGCATTCGACATAAGATTTTGCCCTTCTTCAAAGGTGAACCAATCCATGAAACATGGCTGAGATTTCAGAAGTTGTTATTCCAATGTTTGACTTACGGGCTTCCAAACAATGTGTGTTACAACACTTCTACCGGAGTCTTGACTTGGTGAAAAAAGGTTTGGCTAATCAACTTGTCTGAGGAGGTATTATGCAACATCCTTTTGAGATAACATCGACTCTCCTTGATGGGATGACGAAGATAAACCGAGCTTGGTATACTCGGGAGGATCAGATGTCTCTTTTGACTTTCAGGATGACAAAGGAGCAAATAGAAAAAGACCAAGAGCGGGATCAAAATATGGCCAAAATGATGACCCAAATGGATCTTTTGTCAAAACATATTATATGGACAGTAGTTCTAGGGCTGTGAATGCTGTTGGAATTAACGGAGTGAATCCTAATGGTGAACACTCTGAAGCGTTGAACGATGAAGAAGTACACTTTCTAGCAAATCAGGGAGGTGGTTTCCGCCAAAATTATCCAAGGCCAGGTTGAAACCAAGGTTAGAATAGAGAGCATGGTGAAGGTTGGAAGGATAGTGATAGGGAGTGGCGTGACCATGGTACAAATTGGAGAGAGCGTGATGGTGACAAGGTGAGATATGTTCCTCCCCATGAGCGTCAAAATCCAAAATAGCAAAGGGTTGACTCAGAGAACTTTCACACTGAAGGGTCGGACAAGGTGCTTAAAGAAATGAAAGAGGATGTCTCCACACTAAAATAGACGGTTACTTGTCACTCGTTTTCCATTAAGCATCTGGAAACACAAATGGGTAAGATATTATCTCATTTGAACCCAAGGCCAAAAGGGGGTCTACTAAGTGATACATTGGCTAACCCAAATAATGAATCTTGAAGGCTTATCTACGTCATGCCACGATGTTAAATAAGGCAATTCTTGGGATCAAAACCATGTGCTTAAGCTCTTTTTATTGTTGTTTGAATAACGAGTGTTGAATTTGCAGGTTGAAAATTTGAAATTTTGGGAAAAGGAGCAGTTAGGCAAGCTCGAGTTTGTCACACCTCGAGGCTACCTCCTTGACGGAACACGAGACCTTGGATCACGAGTGACCCTAAGCTAACCCTCTATCTGGCATATATCAAGCATCCTGAGAATAAATGAATAAGATATATACTATGAGGAAGCTAAAACAATAGATAACTGGAAAATAAGGAAACCCCAACTAGTTTGAAAGTGTACACCATACTAAGATTTTAATAACAACAGAAAGATAAACTTAACAATTCAAGCTGATTCTACTATTATGTATGAAAAGCCTCTAACTGAGTTGAGTTGCTGGGACATGCCCCCCAGCTAACTCTAAAAAAACTAAAAACTGAATAAAAAGACTAAAATGTAAAGCATTTTTATTGTCCTCGAAGTATGAGGACTCGCCACTGAAGCTGCTGAAATGCGGACCGAGAATCAACGTAAGTGCGATCTGGATGCTGAGTACCTGAACCTACATTATGAAATGATGTAGCGCAGAGTATGTGTCAATACTTGTAGTGTACTGAGTATGCATGATATAGATACTAAGCTAAACAAATATATATAAGCTGAACAAAGCATAACTGAGCAAGAATGTAAATACTGAAACATAACTGAAATGCTAAGATGAATGCAATGACTAAGTACTAATCATGAAAATAACATGTTGAACTGAATGCTAAAGTATATACTGAACCCTGGACAAATGCACTAGGAGTCCGACTGTGTGAGCTACTATTAACCGACATAAAATCACGTGAGCTAAACGTGGAGTCCGATGTATACACCCCATCGAGAGGACCTAATATACCTTGCTAGGTGTATAAAGACATGACTGGCATGATCATTAAATCTGATGCCCAACATAGGGGACTTATACTCCTACGAGGGTACGTAGTTCTTGGACTATGATAGTACACTAAACCCTAGTCCAACTCGGTGCTAAGTGTAGTACTCCCAACTGAATATGTATATGACACAAATGTAACTAAAATACTGAATAGCTTAAAGTACTGACATGCAATCTGAGAATGCAACATTTATGTACTGATAATGTGACATTCGAAAACTGGAGCATAATCATCTGTTTAACTGACCTAGCAAGTATAATTCATGAAATAAGAGAATTTATACAAACTAGAGTTCTGAGTTTTATACAAGGAATTAAGAAAACTTTCGAAGAAACATGCTATTATGATTAAGGATACTACAACAACTAGATCACAACAAATATCAAAGGTTTTAGAAACCCCTAGTTCTAAACATGATATGGAGAATAAGGGAACTGATTGAATTTTAGGGACCTAATGGATGAAAGAAACCCACTAGTGAAATCCCACATACCTGGTGATGAAATCTATGTCAAAATCAATTTGATTTTGGGGTTGAACCTGAAAGAACACTGCTGCTTGTTCTTGGGAGGTTTGGTCGACTCTTTCCTCTTCTTTTTGCTCCAAGTTTCGATGATTTTTGGAGAATTAGGGTTGTGGGTAAGTGTAAATAAGTTATTAGGCTTAGACTCAATAAAACGACGCAGTTTAGGCATTAAACAAAGTAGTTTAAGGGTCCCAATGCATAGGAAAAAGACCTAAATGACCCCAACTTAAAGGCTGACGCAGGCCATCCACGGAGGGACCTACGGACCGTTGTTTGGACTACCAACCACCGACTGCGGTCGTGGTTCGTGGTCTGCTTGATAGGGCTTCACTAAAACGAGCATAACTTTTTACTTAGAGCTGGGACTTTAGCAAACTCTGTGGCGTTTGAAAGAGGATTCTATTATCTTTAATTTGATAAGCCATGGGCTACCTAATTCATTTTGTTCCAAAATATATGACCGTTTGAAGTTGACCCAATAACCAATTCCCTCCATTGGCTGCTGACCCTCACCTATAGTCAGACGTATGGTACATAGGTCCAACCACGGACTGTACTGGTCGATCATGGGTGGGATCAGAGACCATCAATATTTGGGTTTTAACGATGGAACCCACCTACGGTCCCTGGTTCTACCGACGGTCTCTGGGTGGTTCTGCTGGTACTGGCACAAGTTTTATCTGAAAATGAGAATTTTCTTCATTTTGAGGTTTGAGGTGTTACATTATCTCCCCCTTGGGAACATTCATCTTCGAATGATGTTTAAACAAGCTGAGAATGGAGGGAAGGAGATGTAATCCCTACCAATAAGTACGAGAAACTGATATATAACTGAACTGAGTTCCAAAAACATGAAAATATGCTGAAATGCAAGAATAAGTGAGGGAACAAGATGCCGAGACTCAATTACTCAAAAGTAAACTGAGAGGCTTGAGAGAAACTAATATGGTAACGACCCAAGAGCACCCCCTAGCCGTTACATGCGTATTCGACCTCTCGGAGGTCTTATACAAGCCTTAGCATTCATTCATCGCATAGATCATAAAAATCACTAACAATTTAAAACTTTTACTCAATAAAACCATAAGACTTCAAGAGTCATCAACATTTGAAAACATCAATACGCAAGCGAAAGTACTAAGTGTCTTTAGCCAATCTTAGACAGAACTTAAAACGTACTAAAGGACACGACCCTTTTACAAATGAAATGAAACTTAAGTGTTTATTACAATGACTAAGAAACTTCTAAACATAGTCTTCGAATCTTGAGGATATACCAAAGACTTGGAAGAGTGAAGCAATCCAAGCAACTCCAAAGCACAATCTCTTCTTAGTTACCACAACCTACACTTGTAGTAAAATAGAAGAAAGGGCTTAGTACAACACACGTACTGAGTATGAAGATATGCCAAACATGCTAAAAGGACATTTGTTTGGAAGATATGTTTTCATGCCATTTTGATAAAATCTCATGAGCATCAACATAATAGGCACCGTACAAGCCACAACCAACAATACAAAGTCATATACTTCACAATACATCATAAACATACATAACCCATTTACCTTTACCTTATTGCCTTGGACCTCCACCTTAAGTAACCCTTAAGCAATACCTTTGTGCAATGTATGGGCAACGTCCCATACCATTACCCACACTAAGGCACCACCTTAAGGTCACACAAAGTGCACTTACTAAGCATACCTCAACCTTCATCAATTAATCACATAAGACATATAAGCACATAAGCCAACAAGTCACTTCATAAAACTAGAACACTCATCAAATGTCATCCCAAGACTCACCTAAGTAAGACATGGTGAGGCAGCCCATACTACCTCTCCATACCACACCCAAGTGATCCTTAAGGCTACACAAG
>JAJOOR010047498.1:0-10112 GCA_036250505.1 Solanum acaule
TTTTTACTTTTCAAATACACTTTTTTTACTGTCACACATCAATTATCCAACCCCAACCACATTTCTATCTATTTCACACGCTACCACAGTACCCCCTCCCCCTCCCCCACCCCCACATTCAAACGGTAAGAATTCCTCTCCCACCATATTCATTATCTTCTTCACTATTCAACCGTAAATCTCTCTCTCTCACCACATTCTTCTTTGTTCATTCAAAAGAGAATCAAATATTCTTCAAAGTACTAAGAAACTAGATAAACATGTCGAAGAACACTCCAAGAAAGAGACCCAGATTTATAGAAGCGAGTTCTAATGTTGAAATCGAAGCTCCAACTTTTAACAAATTGATTCAAACGCCACCGACCAAGAAGAATGCAAATCCGGCAAGAAAGAGTGTTACCCCTCAAAAAAAGAATCAAATTCCAAAAAAGAAGAAGAGAAAAAAAGCAAAGAAAATTGCAAGTCCTCCAAATCAAAAGGGACAAAAGAGAAAAGGGAGAATGGTGGAACCTCCTTCGAATTCGATGGAAGTATGGAAGAAGCAAGAATGGTGATGGTGCAATTAGTGTTTTTATTACATGTTTGAAATAGTTGATTGCAACTTAGACTCTTAATTATTACATATTTTTTAATTTTTGGCTAATGTATATTTGTTTTTACTACAGTTCTTGATAACAATATAATATGCATTGTTTTACATTGTCAAATTTATTTTTTCCAGATTTATTTCAGTTGGATACCAACTTCATACAATTTTATTTTTAATTTGTCTAAAGTTTTCAAGTTGGATACCAACTGTATATAATTTGGGAATCAGCATTAGCCAGATTTTTATTAGATTTTAGTTTTGAAAAACACCTCATAAACATAGTATACAAGAATTGTATACATTGTTACACTTACGTTTTTCAAATGGATAACACATTAACTAGTCTTTGATTGGTTAATTTTGTTAAAATATCAATTACATCTTGTTTCTTGTAATTTTTCAGTGGATACCAGTTGTTGTATATCAAATGCATATCAATTGGATATCATGGTAAATAGTTTTAGTTTGGATAATTTGATTTGAAATCTCAATTACATCTTGTTGTTTCTATGTTTGCAATGAGATATCAATTGGAAATCAAATTGACACCAATTGAAAATTACATGAAATAGTTTTAGGTTGACTTACATTGTATCTAATTGATCTCCAAATTAAAAATTAAGAATGACACTAAATTGGTGTTCAATTTGTATACAATTGGTATCCAACTTGAAAATTTAAGATAAAAACTAAAAAATAAAAAATATATAAAGTTGATATCCACCTTGTATAAATTTGGGAAGAATGAATTTACAATGAAAAATAGTGACCATTACATATTGTTCTAAAATAAGTAGCAAAAACATTTATACCACAATTACATCTTGTTTTAAACTTTTTTCAAGTGGGACACCAGTTGGAACCAAATGAATACCAATTGAAAATTACATTAGTTTTAATGGGACTTCGATTGCATACCAAATGGATACTGTTTCATATTTATATTTGACCTGATTTTTCCAATCGATTACAATTGCATAACCGCATTACTTGATCAATTTTTCACTATATATTTGAAAAACAATGAATACACAAAAATAAGTAGTACACATAATAAATGTTCTGAAAATTATAATTCATGAGCTTAAAAGACAAAATAAATCAAAACATGAGTTTGTCACAATTATAAATTATGACTTTTTTGATGCAAGGTAATTTGAACATGTCTTTCTATTGTGGCCCTCTCGACGAAGTTATTGCATTTACTAGACCACTATATAGGCTGGAAGATTCATAAATAATTTCCTCCATCTAAAAATCATCATATTTACCCGTTCCATATAAAATTGTTATGTCAGTATTAGAGTATACAAAGTAAAAATACATATGTTATATCAGTATACAAATTTTATGTACAATTTTTCATACATACATGCCAAAAGTCATCACTTATTCATATCAAAATCATGCCGCTATAATACCAAAATAAGATCATTTCTAAATGTTAATTGTCATTTACTAAATAAATAGTATACCAAATTCATTCCATTATTATGCCTAAATCCATTCTAAATAGAATGCCAAAAAAAAAGTTCAATCATACCAAAACCCCAACAACAATTTTTATGCACACATTTCATATCTATTTCATGTCAAAAGTCATCAATTATTCATTCCAGAATCATGCAAAAAAAAAAAATATCATTTTTAAATATTAATTGTCATTTACAAAATTAATTCCATTAACATGCCCAAAATTCATTCCAAATAAAATGCAAAAAAATAATTCAATCATACCAAAATTATAGCCAAATAAATATTATCTGTATTTTTTAAAATCAGTGACATACCAAAAAATGAAAAATGATTCAAACAAGAATGAACAAATTCAACGTTCATTCCAAAATCTAACAATCTACATAAAAAAAAAACGCGATAACTAAAATTATTATACACAAATTTTTTTTCCAGTATCACTGTTCCATATTTTGTTTTACGTTTTGTTGGTAATCGATCAAGAAACTTTCATTCACAATTTCATAGCATTTAAACTAAATAGAAAACATTTACATATTATTTATATATGCCAATACAAATAAAATTTTGGAAAGAACACTAACCTAAAGAATCCCATCTACCACCATGCTTTATTAATATTGACTACAACCGAGAATATTGAGAAGAGAGAAACGGTAAAAAAAATAAAAAAATCTGTTTAAATGGAATTAAATAAGTGAGAGAAAATATCAATAACTGTTTTGAGCTAAACAAGGAAAACAAATATTCTTTTTTGTTAGGACTCTCCTATATTTATGACTCTTCAATTTTTATGTCTCCTATTTATTATCATTAATTTTTAAAAATTATTTACTACCAAAATTATCCATTTTTACTTTATTTATTTTTCAAACTAATTGGTTTTTACTGTTATTTTAAATCATTTTTTAATTTAGTGAAATGTTATAACTTGTAATTGTTTATTGTTATAACTTGAAAGATAAAGAATAATGTCATAACTTATAATTATTAGTCCTATATATGTCAATTATAAAATTTTCACTTTTCTATCAAACTCCTGAGTAGTAAAGATATCAAAAATTAATTAAAACTTTAAAAAATATTATACAGGAAATTTCGCAAATAACCATTAAAAATAACTTAATTAGGCTCTATAGCTATAATTTGCTAATTACGATTCGTAGCTACATGTTAAAGGGAGGAGATAGACGAGCAAGATTGGGAGAGGGAGGAGAGAGGCAAGCGAAAGAGGGCAGAGAGTGGAAAGAGGTGAATTGTACTTGTATATCTGTCAAATTGTATAAGTATATCTATCAAATAATTGTATATATGTAACTAGTATACATATATATTTCTATATCTAGCAAGTGAGATTTAGAGAGGGAGGAGAGAGACAAGCAAGAGAGGGTAGAGAGTGGAGAAAGGTGAATTGTATTTGTATATCTATCATATAATTGTATATGTATATGTATAATTTGTATTTGTATATGTATAAGAAAGGAGAGAGGCGAGAGAGAGGAACAGAGGAGAGAGACGCACGTAATTATAGCTAAAAAGAGATTGCGAGTGATAATTAATTTAAACTATAGCTATATTAGCTAATTAACTAGTATATATTTGGTTATCCAGATAATTTCCCTATTTATATACCTAATATAATATTTCAACAAAAATAATTGATTCCTCCTTAGTTTACCTAGCTATGCCACTGCCTCCAAGTATATTAAATACATGATGATAATTAATAGGGCTGCATTAAGTTAAATGATTAGCATTTAGCAAGTCTAAAGATTTAGACTAATTACAGTACATTGTACTACATTAAACAAAATATCAACCGGTTATTTAATACACTTTCTTCAACTAACTGGTTATCTTTTTCTTTACTTTCTTTTGTTTATAATAATTACACAATCTGAAATAACTTTATCTAAATCATTAAACAAAGGAAACTAATTATACTATATTGTAAAATTATGATTATGAGACATCATCATACAATTTTACTTTCAAATTAAAATATTTATGCATCATTTACAAAAAGTAAGACAATTACGTATTAAATGTACAATTGTTATGGCCAAATGAGACTTCATTCTTTTTGCTATATCAATTGGTGAACCTTTTTAAAGGCGCAGTGAACAAACAACTAATTTTGGGACTATAATTTAAACTATGTTTAATTTATAAATCTTTGTAATTAAGTTCAATCATCTTAAAAATATTTTTTGATATACGTGTCTGTAGTTGCCAAAGTCGTGATAATTGCCTCTGAAGTTTGTTTTGCCAAGGCCAAAATTCAAATAATTGTTTCTCAAGTTTGACTTGTCAAAATATATTTGAAATTTTAGACATGTATATTGAAATTCAGAAATTGAAATAAGGAGATTGTTGGACTACTATAGGAGTAAGAAGAGAGACTTGTAAATAGTGTTCATTGACCACGAAAAAGCATATGACAAAGTTCCTAGGAAGGTTCTATAGAGATGTTTGGAATCTAGAGGTGTAGATATAGCTTGAGCGATTAAGGAAATGTAAGATAGAGTCAAAATGCGATTAAGAAAAGTGGGGAATGGTTCAGAATTCTTTCTAGCCGTGATGGGGTGACACTAGAGATTATCCCTTAGCCAATTTTTATTTACCTTAGTGATAGAAAAATTGACGTTGCATAATCAAGTAGAGGTGTATGATGTATGTTATTCACAGATGACATAGTATTGATCGACAAGACATATCGTAGAATTAACGATATACTGAAAGATAGGAGACTAAATCCTAGAATGTAAACGTTTCAATTTAAGCAAGACTAAAATAGAGTACTTTGGGTAAAAGTTCGGTATCGTGACATACGAAGCAGAGGTGAAAGTGAAGATCAATAACAAGTTTCAAGGTTTTTGGATATATAATTAAAGAAAATGAGGAGATTAATGGTCACATCATATTAGACCACAGTAGATGAAATGGAGGCTCACGTCCGAGGTATTGTGTGATAAGAATGTGTCACCAAAGCATAAGAGTGAATTCTACAAAGTGGTGGTTAGACCTACATTGTTGAATATACAAAATCATGGTCAGTAAAAAATGAATACATTTAGAAGATGAAGGTAGCGGACGTGATCAAACAGATATATGAGGGAGAGATAAGATTATGAACGAGGTAATATGGGACAAGGTTACAGTGACCTCTGCAGTGGATAATGTGAGAAAAATAAGGCTAAGACCGTGGTTCGAACATGTGATGAAAAAGATCTTAGATGCAACATTGAGAAGATTTGAAAGGTTGACTATAGTAGATTTTAAAAGAAGAAGAGGTAGACCTAAGAAGAACTAGATGAATGTGATATTATAAAACATAATACATCTTCAACTTACTGAGGACATGACCCTAGATAAGAAGATTTGATAAGGTTGAGGATAAACGTAGAAGAAGAATAATAGCTAGGTAGCCGAGCGTTGTAATATTAGTTAGCATACATGTAGTATTCTCCTAATTTACACTACTACCTATTGTTTCATTTGTTCTGATTATCTTACTATTTTGTTGCTGGCTTTTTTTCTTTCTATCCTACTTTGGTTACATTTGTTCTTAAGTCTATCATAAACAATCTCTCAACCCAACAAAATAAGAATAAGATATTCATACATCAAATCCGTTCCAAATTTCACTCATATAATTACACTACCTATATTATTATAATGGGGAACTTTTGGATATAGTCACTCAAAAATAGCTTAATTACGCTTCATAACTATAGTTTGCTAATTACGATTCACAGCTATATGTTATAGGGAGGAGAGTGGCGAGTGAGATTGGGAGAGGGAGGAGAGATGTGAGCGAGAGAGGGTAGAGAGTGGGAGAGAGGTAAATTGTATATGTATATCGGTTAGATAATTATATATATGTATCTGGTATACATATGTATTTGTATATCTAGCGAGTGAGATGGGGAGAGAGAGGAGGGAGGCGTGTGAGATTAGGAGAGGGAGGAGAGAGGCGACCAAGAGAGGGCAATAATTTGTATAATTTGCATTTCGTTTGAATAATTTGTGGGTACATTTGTATAATTCGCGTGTTTTTATATAATTGAGTAATATACAAATATGATAAAACTCGAAATAACAAATTGATACAAAAATAAATATATAAACTTTAAACAACTATACAAATTATATTATGCAAATTACATTATATAAATTATATTATACAAAATTTGAAAACTACACGTTTATACAAACTTTAAAAAGTTATACACAAAAAGATTGAATGCATATGGTGATAAAACTGAAAAACCAAAGGAAATCATCGTCAAATACAAATACAAACCATCATACACAAATACAAATCAAACGAAAAATTGTTAGTTGTGACTTATACAAATGTGGTGAATTATACAAACGTGGCTAATTATACAAACTCAAAATCAGTCCACGTAATTAATGGTTAATGTTAGTCCCTATTATGATTATATATACTACTACTCCATTTATTATAAAATTAGTTTCGCTATTGTTGCTAGTTAATTCCAAACATGCGTACAGTAATTATCACATGTCAAATTAAGAATAGTGATCAACTTATGCCAAGTTGGTGACCACTAATTTTTTTTCTTATTTTATCAAATGATATTAGTAGTAATTTTTTTAATATATTTTTAGAATATGTTAAAAGAAATAGAATATTCAAACTTTTTTTGCTTAGCTATTTCCATTCATGTTCCATAATACATCACATTTTTTTCCCCTTTCATAGGCTATTTCCTATTACCACTCATATATCATTTATACAAATATCCACAAATAACAATTTTCCCCCTTTTCCAAATGGATTTTCCACCACCGGACTTTTTCGCCGGCGTTTCCGACGGAAGACCATCTCCGACCCGGAGAGAACTACAAGGTCCTCGCCCAGCTCCTCTTAGAGTCAACAAAGATTCATACAAGATCAAGAAACCTCCGGTCGCTCCTCCGCCGCATCCTCCGCCACATACCGCCGCGGTTGCCCCGGCGGCGACGACCCAAAACCCCCAAACGGTGATAATCTACGCCGTTTCGCCGAAAGTGTATCACACGACGGTTAGTGACTTTATGAGTGTTGTACAAAGACTTACTGGATCTACTACTTCCTCGATGGAAACATCGACATCCGGATCGGGTTCGGGTTCCGGTGATGGGAATTTATCGCCGGCGGCGAAATTGGCTTCTATGGAAAAAGCTAGTAGTCCATCTACTGCAATCCCTCCGGCTGCTGTTGGTATGGAAACTTTTGATTCGATGGATATTTTGGATATACTCGGAAATTCAAGCGTAGAAATGTGTCAGATCCCGGGGATTTTGTCTCCGGCGCCGGCGACTTTACCGCCAGTATCCCCGCCGGGATTATTTTCGCCGTTTCCGACGGATCCGTTTATGATTATGTTAAGTCCAAGTCCGTCAACGTTGTTTTCAGCTCCGTTGATTTCGCCGTCGCCGTCAGCTTATGATCTATTCCATCCATTCTTTGACTTTTAGGTAGACTTTTTTTTATTTTAATTTTTAATTTTACTTATTTTTAAGATTTTTTTTTTTTTGAGGTTCAAGTAAAATTAGTGTAAGTTTTTAGAGAATATGATGAGGTTTAACTTTTTATTTTATTTGCTCATGAAACATTGTTGTTTGTACAATAATGTATAATTTTCCACAATTTTAGTGGGATTCAATGACAATTGTATCATAGTTGAAATTTTTCTTTTATGTTCACATTATATTATTTTAGTTACACTTTCTTTTTCATAGTCTAGTACATTTTTTATTTTGTATAGCATTGATGTGAGATGAGAATACTTGAATGATGTGGCTAATAGATAAATATATAATTGACGTCGATGGTTTGACATTGAGACATATTAGTTAGTATTAAATTTTGTGGAAAGATAACTTTGAGATTTTTCAATGTTAATTCTTGACTACTATTGCGTGTATGTAACGGTCCATGAATAATTGGGGGTTGAACTCAAGAAGGATATAGCTGCATAACTTATTTTAGACAATTTCAAATCGAAATGATAAGCAAAAGATGAGTCATTTAAGGGTGAATTTAGGGTTCAACCGTTAAGATGTCTTTTGAGTTAAAGCCTAACTGACAAAAGAAAAGCCTTGAGAGGTGACCTAGAAGAGCCGAGTCGATAATACCTTTTTTATTGGGCTTAGTTGTTACATGTGTTATTAGAGTCGATAACCTTCCTAGTACAATCGTGATGGTCCAAAAGTCTTGAGATGGCTCAAAGGAGTGTCACAACTCACACCCTAATTCTAATAGGTGGCATGGCGGTCAGTTTCAGTTTCATCAATTTCTAACGAGCGAATCAATATGATATACTAGCTTAAAGCCCATATCAAATGTATCATACACATATCAATTAACATAAAAGATATGAATATGATCGAAATGGTTTAAAACTCACTTTTTAAAAAAAAAAGAACCTTTGCAATTCAACATGGCCATCATCAAAACATAATAATAACAATAAAAGTCATTTATAAAGACATACTAGGTAACATAACCCAAAAGATTACAAAAGTTTATTCATAAAGTTTGTATGACATTATGAATGATTGAATAAAGTTACGTTACGTGTCATAGTCTTGGCATTTTAGCCAAATTCAATTTTCTCTATTTTAAATAGCGCCAAGGGCTCATTTCATTTTTCAATGATAACAAAGAACAACAACAAATCCGTCTAATACTATAATTGGGATATAAGTCTGAGAAAGATAAAATGTATGAAACCTTACTGATTTTATCTTTGTAGAATAAAAATATTATTTTCGATTGATTTCGGACAACTTAGAACTAATAGTGTAAACGAGCTCACACAAGCAGAATTTTTTCACTGAAAACAAGTGATGGCAATATTATCAATAGTCTTTTCAAACATGTTATGGGGTTTTATGTCCCTAAACAAGGTGTATAAAGCACTTGAACACCATAATTAAGTCATTTATTTAACGAGAAGAACGTCAAACACTTTATAGTTCGAACTCTTAATTATTAAGTAGTAGTTATTTATGACAAAACAAATCATTTATTTAAATAAAAATATGGGGTAAATCATGCATCGATTCTAATTTGACTCATCATTTCAAAGACAAAATAAATTAGTATAACAACTCACAAATAGTTTCAAGCTTCACATACCAACAAAAGTTGATTCTGATACTAGAGAATCATATATATATATATAAAGCTAAATGTAGGCAAGGATGATGTGGCACCTCTCTAAGGCCACCATTGCTATTTATCTTTTTTCTCTTTTTTTTTGACATTTTTCTCTAATTTTTCTTATTTTTTAATCAAAGAACTAATCATATTCTATCCTATTTATTAAGTTTCATTAAATTTTATAACAACCATATTAATTTATTATGGCACCTCTTTATGGCCTAGAATATTATTTATCTTTTAGTCTTCCCTTCTTTTTTAAAATAAAAAATAAAAAAATTCCTTTCATTATTTTCATTATTTATTTGTTTAATTATAAAAGTTTTATATATATATATATATATTAATTATTGTATTGTATAAGTAAATTACTTAATTTATTATAAATAAATTTTTTTTATTAATGTAGGAACATTAACATCAAAAAAACTCTCCACATTCTTTTTTCTATTTGTTTGTCTCACTTCTAATCATGAAATGATATTTTTTTTTATTATCCATGACTTGTCCCTCTCTAATTTTTACTCTTAATAATATTCATTACTCCCATAATTTTTATGTCCATAACCTCCAAACTTAAATTTGTAAGTTTATGATATCTTATGGTATTCCTCTATTTTGCCTATAAATTCATATTACTTTCATGAAGATTCACATTCAAGATTATCTTTTCTCTTCTTCATCATATTTGTTTGGTTTGTAACAAAATATAAGTACATGTAGGTAAGAAATATTTCATTGCAAATCTTTATTTTTTTCATTTCCTCTATTTGTATATATAAATTCATATTCATTTTCATGAAGATTCACATACAAAATTATAATTTCTCTTCTTTATCACATTTGTTTGTGAATTAACTAACAAGT
>JAJOOR010047502.1:0-11983 GCA_036250505.1 Solanum acaule
CCCCCCCCCCCCCCCCCCTTAGGCAGATATCGTTTGTTATTTTGAAAAATTATGATGGTTGACTCTAGTTTCAACTAATCCAACAAATTTTATTTTCCTACTTTTCAAAAGGTGTTTGAGCTCCTTTTTGTTTATGCCACTTGTTTATTTCCCTTACATTCGAAATTTCCTTTTTCAAAAGGGGTCTTACCTAAACCACTTTCTCCCCAGTTTTCCTTACCAAGCTTCTAAATCCATTTTTTATTGGTACTGAGCACAATGCAGGAAAATTGGTCAAATTAAACTCACGGCTAGTCTGTACCATTGGTGGAGGGCTCTGTACAGGTGTGTTGATCTGACTCACATTCTCCTTAGTTAGATAAGCTGGTGCTGGTATTGCTGGTATGACACCTTTATACTTTCATTCTTGTTCCACTTTCTTTCCATTATACTGTCTCTTCTAGGCTGCATTCCTTTGATTTGGAGGTTTAGGTGGGCAACAATGTCCAACCACTGAACATTGTTGTCAAAATTTTGACCTCCAGTCATATTGTATCTCTTGCTGAATTTGTCTACCATTAGGTTCCAAGACAATAATCCCATTAGGCAAGGGGTTAGATATATTCACCTCAATTAGCATCCTTGTAATGGAGATTCTAGTTTGCTTAGCAGTATATTCATCAGCATAAATAGGTTTCCCTACAACATTGTCTATCCGACTCAGTGAATCTCTGCCCCAACACGTCATAGGAAGATTTGGAAACTCTACCCACAAAGGAATTTTAGTGGGGAATTTCTTTGCGAGGTTGAAATCATGTGTCCATGCCTTTAGGATGATAGGTTTGTTGTTTTTGTACAATATTTCCAGCATATCTTCTTTGTTCTGGAATCTGATGATATAGTATCCCACTTCATGGAGATATATATTCAGTTGAGCAATATTTTTCCAGAATTGTGATACATACCTCTGCATCGATTTATAGCGTGAGGTCTCTCCGATGAAGTATGCTATTAGCGAGTAATTCCATTTGTGCATCTCCTTATCTACTTTCTCTTGAACTAGCTCCACAACCTGTTGTCCATTTACCAGTTTAGGTGAGATGTAGTCCAAATTAAGCTCATTGGCAGCAGCTCTGTTCTTTGTAAATAGGTTCACCCACTTTGGATCCGGTGAATCTTCAGTTACATCTTCCTCTTCTTCCATTCATTCATCTTCATGCACTGTTCCATTAGTTACTGTAGCTATAGTTGCTGGCGTGAGCTCAGGGTTTGCTACAATGGATCCTGTCATATCTAGCCTCGTGAGGCCTGTGGTTCCTCCTACGTTAGCTTTTGAATCTGGCTATGTACCTACATCCTTGTGTTCTGGTGTGAGCTCTAATGGGGTTTGGTTTTTCGCCGGTGTTTTAGTGCTTACTGAGCTCCCGAATGAAACTATTGGTATTTGTTTTGGTCTGCCCCTGCCTTTTCCTCGTCCTCGTCCCCTCGCCATGGTTGTAGCTCCACCGGCGTCTTTATATTAACATATGCCGAGAGCCAAGAGAGAGAGCCAGTTATGACAAAGAGTTCTTATTTCCGTTTCTTAATACTAAAACTAACACTACATAGCCTCCATCACTATTTATCTTTTTTCTCTTCTTGTTTTTTGAAATTTTATCTTTGTTTTCTATTATTTATTTGTATTTTAAAAAACTGAAAATATTTAAATACACTACCCAATTAATCATGTTTCTTTAAAACTTTCCTCACACTAATACACATTTAAGTAAATGGAAGATGAAAAGACTAATTTTTTTCACTTTTCTTAACTGTTTATATTTACTTAGCCTATAAAATAAAAATATTAGAGTATTTTTAACCAACAACAATGGGTTCCTTTACTTTGCCCTCTTCTTCTGATGATGATAATGAATTTACGGGTATCAAATTCCTTTGTTGAGATGTCCAACGAATTTCTAGGTCTTGATTCTTACACTTAAAAAAAAAATAGAGAGTATCCTTCGGAAGATATTGGTGTAAGGAGAAAGGTCATGTAACAAAAGTTTCTCTTCAAAATAAAAGACTTTTCGAAAAAATGTTGCCTCTGCCGCTGAGATGTCCAACGAATTTCTAGCGTTGTGATTTCTTTACGAAAAGAGAAAGAGAGAGTATCTTGTGATCCTTCTGAAGATATAAGCGTGAGGAAAAATTTCACGTAATAAAAAGTTTCTCTTCAAAATAAAAGATTTTTTGAAAGAAAGTTGATTCCTCCTATAAGGAGATGAACATTGAGAGAAAAATTATTTTTGTTGAGAAACTTGTATGAAGAGTGATTACTGTTTCAAAGGGTAAGAATAATTATTTGGAGAAATAATCAATCTATTTATGGAATTATATCAAATTAGGAGAAGAATAAGTATCCTGCTAACTCTTTTCTTTTTTTTTGTCTTTACTTTTTTATGTGACTTTACTTAAAGTTTATTTGTTTTTATTTATCTTTAATTAATTAAAGTTTATTGCTGGCATTATTTGTTTCAACTTCTTTATTTTACTAATTTCTTTCTTCTTTTATTTTATCTTCTTTTTGTGTCTTTAATTAAAGTTTATTTTATATTTTTTTATATATTTTTAATTAAATTTTATCGACATTTCCTCATATTTTTGTTAATATAATTTCTCAAAAATAAAGTTATTCTTCCAAAGGAAATTATGCCTCAATTTTATTTTATTATAGTTTTTGGAGTTTTTTTTTTTTAATTTCAAAAGACTAATGTTTTTTAAAGAAAATAAGAAAAAAACACTCAAAGCTGACCATATTTAATTCCTATCATCATCAATGCTATTAATTTCTTTCACTTCATTCCCTTAATCTCATCATTAATATTATTTAGATTATTTCCTTAAATCACTTTTTTTCTTTATATTTTCTATTAAATCTTATTTTATTTTTAATTAAATTTTATCAACATTTTCCATATTTTTCCCTTATATTTTTATTAAAATAATTTCTCAAAAATAAATTTATTCTTCCAAAAGAAATATGTTTGTAACGACCTAAACCGTATTTCGTGAAACTAAGTTGTCCGAACCTATATCATCCCACCATAGCGGGAATAATCCCGCCATAGGGGCGCTGCCATTGCAGGATAGGAGTCGCCATGGCGGGATAATCGGAAACAAAATTGAAAGACGCAAATTCTTATTTTTTCCCTTCATCCCTTAAGTGCCAAAATAGACGAGAGTCACCCTAAAACCCCTCAAAAGGCTGCTCTAGGCTTGGGAAGGATATGGAGAGGAGGAATTCTAACGCAAAAAAGGCTACAACACACGGATTCCAGGACTTCCCCCATTGTTTCGTTGTCCGAAAGTCAGGAATCGTGCTATAATCCTTATACAACTTCTTGGCACTAGGTAGGCTAGGTTTTCTTTATTGAGTAGTTGATAACTCATTCCCACCGCCTAATATATTGTAAGTTGACTTAAGATTTCATGTTTAGGTCTTCAGGCACGAAGTTAGGAGGATAGTAAGTGTGGTCCCTGTAGTTGAACTAGTGTGTACTGTGTGGGTGGACTTATCCTCTGAATTTTGGGATAGGTGATGGTTTGTCCATCAATGTTATATATGCATGTTAACTTCTTCGTTGTCTTCATGCATGTATGTGAATAGGGAAAGATGAAATGAATCTAATGAAATTACTATTTATGATCCATAGCATGCAAGGAACCTGTTACCTGATTGTACGATAAAAATGTGTAAATCATTGATTGTGGTGCTGATTGTGTTTGTGATTGTGGTTGAATGGATCAGGTGTCACGTTTTGACACATTATTGGATCGGGTGTCATATTCCGACACAATATTGAATTGGGTGTCACGTTTTGACACATTATTGAATCGGGTGTCACGTTCCATTACAACAAAAACAACATTTAGCGGCAATAAATAGACACATTAATAAAGAGTGCTAAAGTCTTTACCGACATTAGTTAAGTGTCATTAGATCCAATGTCGCTAAAGCCTTTAGGACATATACAAAGAGTGCTAATTGCTGCTAAAAATACATATTTAATGGCAATTGCTAATTAATTGTCATTAAAGCTCATTTTTGATGTAGTGTTTCGACACATTATTAGATTGGGTGTCACGTTCCGACACACTAACAACTTGGGCGTGGGTTCCATGAGAGGACCATTGTTGACTGATTATCTATGAATGAATATGATTTCATGTGCCATAACTGAGAAATTGAAAGAACTGTGATTAATCATGCCCATCCTGTGTACTAATGGATATGAGAGAACCAAAAGTCCGAACGTTACTAATTTCCTATTGTGATGATGTTATTTGTGTTGCTATATTGTGGTTGTTAGGTGTGTTCTATATCCTAAGTATGAGGAGGTGTGAGAGTAAGAGGCAGAGTAGTGGGAATGATAATGAATGACTAGGATCTACCTTGGGAAGGGGGTTCATTCCAGAGTGGTTAGTGAGCCTTGTAATGGTATACTATGTGGTCAAGGGCTGAATTGTTGTGGTGGAGAATCGTAGGTGTGTAGTAAGTTGGTTGGTCGGATTGGGGGTGATGTGTGTTTTGAAAACTCCTCTATGTGTGATAGAAAGGTTAGGCCTTTATCTAAATCAGAATTGGTAGCGATGGAAATAGAAGTACAACATTGTGTTGTTCCCTTGTTGTGTTTAAGACAAAGAAGGTGGTCAAAGTGTGGGTGCAAAGGTTAGTTGAGTAATTTTCCTTATAGCATGTTTCTAGTTGATTTCTTTATATTAGGTGGTGGGTATTAGGTTGACCGATGATGCCTACCAGTAAGTGTTGCGTGTACTGATACTACTCTTGATATGCCACTTGGCATAGTCTGGTTGTAAGGTGTCATGACCCAGACCATCATGATTGACACCCACACTAACCCTCCGGTAGGAGAACCATTAATACTAATTAGCTAACCCAAGAACTAAACATTTAAAGATACGGAAGAACGTTTAAATGTCTAAAGGAAAGGAAAATAGGGAGTTCTCATAAACTCCAACAAAAGTCTAACAACCAAATGCTGAAATAATGCCTATAACCTGAAAGTCAATGTACTAAAACTCTAACAAGGATCATAAGTCTAAAGGAAATGGGTACAACCCAATTAAACATAAGAAAGTCTAAAGTACTAGTCTAAGTCTGAAGATGTGGACGTAAACAAAAAGTGAACTCATGGCAGCCCAGAAGAACTGGCTCACCCTTGAATTCGAGTCGATCACTGGTCTTCTAAGTGAGGTCTGTCAATAGCCGCTTGAAGATGCCCTGTACTTAACAAAGAAAGAGCAAGCGCAGTATCAATACACAACCACAGTGTACTGGTAGGATCACGCGACTATCCCAATGGGTGAAAAATATATAAGTCATTATAACAATAATAAACATGCATGCACCGAACATATACAATATCAATTATCACTTATGAACAATGCACAATTTCACAAATCTCAAAGATATACTGTCATGTCAAGTCAATGGTCCTCTCATGGAACCCATACCCAAACTGTTAGTGTACCGGTACGTGGTACCCGATCCAAGTTAGTGTGCCGGACGTGACATCCGATCCCATATATGAGCCAGAACGTGGCACCCGATCCAAGTTAGTGTGTTGGAACGCAACACCCGGTCCATTCAACAAGCCACAAGCACAATCACAATGTACATTCTCATAATCATACAATCAAGTCATGATTCATGGCATACAATTATTCAATCATCCTCATTTACAATTAGTGTGATCAATAATGTAACATTCGCTTTCACACATGTATTATTATGAAGTAATTACCAACATACATAATACAACATGAAATTACAACCATCACCTACCTCGAACAAAGCTTGAATCCCCTAAGAAACTTGATTCTTCCCTATACAGATTCTTTCCGCTAGTTCTTAGTCTACAAACAATCAATATATCATGAGGATCAATAAACAAGACCTAATTACCCGGATCATAATTAATATTAACAATCCTAGGTCGAACCCTCGGTCCTCATTCCCAAATTAGGGCTTTTTCCATCATCTAAACAACTCTAAAACCCTCCCCCAACAATAATTACCTATGAATTTACATTCCACGGATCGCAAAAATGGAATTTGGGGAGTAAAATCCTTACCTTTAGCACCAACTTTCGTGGAAAACTGTCAAGAACTTGTTTGTGGTCGTCTCCTAGCTCTCAAGAATGAAACTTGCAGAAAATAACGATTTTGGGGTTTATTTCTGACTTAATTCACGACTGGACCGCCATGGTGGCCCCCATCCACCCACAGCGGCCCCGCCCCTAGCGGCTTGCACGGATACATTGAGCAAATTTAAGAGTTTTAAACCCCCATTTCACAACACACCTTCACCACATGACACTCAACAACTACCCTTTCATGCTAAGATCAGTTTTGGGAGTTCTACTCTCCCGAATTCAATTCCGTAAAGTCGTACAGGTTCCTTAACGTCTTAGATATCTACTCATGTGATCAAATTCATAATTAGATCTCCCATTTGTTGACATATTTCCCTACACTTCACTGACTCCGATTTCGTCCAAATCTAGACTAGGTTGGGAAATTCCAAGTTACTACCAAAAAGTTTTCCGGACCAAAATTTTTCCCCTTTGGCTTTTCTATAACGACGGGAACAGGTCGTTACAATAGATACCAATTTACCCATCACTCGTCCTCGAGTGACAATTTAGAAAAAATGGCTAAAGTGAGAGTATAGTAGTACCTGAATCGACGAACAACTGGGGATACTTGTCTCGCATGTCCTTCTCGGTTTCCCACGTAGCTTTCTCAACTGGACGATGCTTCCATTGAACTTTCAAGGACTTAATATCTTTGGTCCTCAGCTTCCGGAAATCACGATCAAGAATTGTAATCGGTTTCTCCTCATATTGGAGGTCTTTGTCTAACAACATTGAGTCCCACTTAATGATTTAATCCCCGACACGATGATATCTCTTCAACATGGATACATGAAACACTGGATGAACTCCAAATAAGTTAGGTGGTAAAGCCAATCTATACGCCACTGGCCCTACACAATCAAGAATCTCAAATGGACCAATGTATCTAGTACTAAGCTTGCCCTTCTTGCCAAATCTCATCACCCCTTTCATTGGTAATACTTTTAGAAGAACATTCTCACCAGTCTGAAATGTCATGTCTCTTACCTTATGGTATGCATACTTTTTCTGTCTACTCTGGGCAGCTAAAAGCTTAGCTTGAATACTCATCACTTTATCTTGAACATCCTTCACTAAATCAACCCCAAAGGTTTCACATCTATAGCCTCGAACCATCCTATGGGTGATCTACATCCCCTCCCATAGAGTGCCTCAAACGGTGCAATGTCTATGCTGGAGTGATAACTATTATTATAGGAGAACTCACACAAAGGTATAAACTTATCCCAATGTTCCTCAAAGTCAATCACACATACCCTCAACATGTCTTCTAACACTTGAATAGTCCTCTCTGACTGTCCGTCCGTCTTTGGATGGAAAGTTGTACTAAAAGTGAGTTGTGTGCTCAATTCATCATGTAGTTTCCTCCAAAACTTGGGTGTGAATTGCGTACTATAGTCTGAGAAGATAGAAAGGGGTACTCTGTGCAGCCTTACTATCTCTTTTACATAAACTTTAGCCAATTGTTGAGCATTATAATCTATTCTGACCAGAATAAAAATGGGATGACTTAGTCAATCGGTCAACCACTACCCAAATAGAATCAAACTTTCCCAAAGTCTTGGGAAGACCAACCACGAAGACCATAACTATCATTTCCTCCTTCCATTAAGGAATTGGCATTCTTTGAAGCAAACCTGCAGGACTTTGGTGCTCATACTTTACTTTTTGGCAATTTTGATACTTAGCCACAAACTCCGTCATATCTTTCTTCATGCCAGGCCACCAATAAAGTTGTTTCAAATCTCGGTACATCTTGGTCACACCTGGATGAATGGAATACCGCAAACCATGGGATTCTGTCAACAATTTCTTAATCAAGTCGCCCACTCTAGGAACACAAATCCTTCCTTTAAAACTGAGCACTCCTTCTGCATCAAGAGTGGTCTCTTGTGCCTTAACCGACACTGTTTTATTTTTGAGCTCTTTCAAATTGTCATCCTCAAACTGTTTGGCCTTGATCTCCTCAATGAACGTGGCCCTTACCTCAATGCTAGAACCCCAACTTTCTCTGAGATGCCCAACTGCATGAACTTAGACTCCAAGGTATGAATCTTCTTAGCCAAAGGTCGCTTGGATATACTCAAGTAAGCTAGACTACCCATATTTATCGCCTTCCGACTTAGTACGTTTGCCACCATATTAGCCTTGCCCTGATGATACTGGATGGTCACATCATAATCCTTGAGTAACTCCATCCACCTTCGTTGTCTCAAATTCAGATCATTTTAAGTAAACACATGTTGCAAGCTATGATGATCAGTAAACACCTCACACTTGACACCATAGAGGTAATGTCGCCAGATCTTAAGAGTGAACACTATCGCTGCCAACTCTAAATCATGTGTTGGGTAATTCCTCTAATGCACCTTCAATCGTCGCGATGCATAAGCTATAACATCCTTATTCTGCATTAACACAACACCCAAACCCAAATGGGAAGCATCACAATAAATAATAAAGTCCTTACCTTCCACCGGTAGTGCTAGAATAAGTGTTGTGGTCAAAAAAGTCTTGAGCTTTTGAAATCTCTCACCACACTTTTCAGTCCATTCAAAGGGTACCTCTTTCTTGATCAATCTAGTCAGATGTGTGGCAATAGATGCAAAGTTCTTCACAAATCGACGATAGTAGATAGCGATCCCCACAAAACTCCTAACTTCAATCACAGAGCTAGGCCGAACCCAATAACCACTTCAATCTTTTGGAGATCTACCATTACCCCTTCTTTTGAAACTACATGCCCCAAAAAGGCAATCGATGTCAACCAAAATTCATACTTAGAAAATTCCGCATACAACTTTTGTTTCCCTAGAACACACAGAACAATATGGAGATGGTCGACATGATCTTCCTCGCTTTTAGAGTAAACCAAAATGTCATCAATAAATACTATAACAAATGAATCAAGAAAGGGTTTGAACACACCATTCATCAAACTCGTGAAAGTTGTAGGCGCATTTGTCAACCTAAACGACATAACTAGAAACTCGTAATGCCCATAGCGGGTTCTAAATGCCGTCTTGGGCACATCCTCAGGACTAATTTTTAACTGATGGTAACCAGACCTTAGATCAATCTTACAGAAAACTGATGCACCTTGCAATTGGTCAAAAAAATCATTTATTCGAGGCAATAGGTACTTGTTTCGAATGGTGACCCTATTCAATTGCCGGTAATCTATACATATCCTCATACTACCATTTTTTTTCTTAACAAACAAGATAAGAGCACCCCACGTGGAAGCACCAGGACGAATGAAACCCTTATCAAGTAGCTCTTGGATTTGAGCCTTAAGCTCTCTCAACTCCACCGGAGCCATGCAATATGGAGGGATAGAAATGGGGCGGGTACCAGGTTCCAAATCAATGCAGATATCTATATCCTTATCCGAAGGCATACCAGGTAAATCAATAGGAAACACTTCTCTAAATTCTGACACCACATGAATAGACTCAATAGAGGGAGACTCAACCTCAATATCCCGAATATGAGCCAAATAAGCCCAACAACCCTGCCCTACCAGTTTCCTAGCCCAAATGGAGGATATGATTTTAGCTGGCTTAGGCTTGTACACCCCTTCCTACTCTAATTTTTCCCTACCAGAATTGCCATTTCTCCAGCCTCCACGACCTCGCCGATTTCCTCCTCATATGCCCAGGTTCTCCACAATTTTAACACACATAATAACTTAACAAAGTAAGCATCGTCGCTATTGTAGTAGTCGTATCATGACCCTCTTTGATATATCGTCAATCTAGGAAATCGCAGTAGAGATTCTAACTTCAATTGTCGCAACATAATTTCATCATTTACTAAGCAACCCATATATGTTATGACAATAATACTAAATGCATTTTCCAAAGTAATGGTGTTCATTATCCAGCTGTCCCTTACGAAACTTCTTGAATGTTGTCACCTATAAGCTCGAATCTGTAAATCTGAACTTAATCACTTCACAAAGCGACAAATTTGCTCTATGTTCATGAACTCATCTCTCCTCCTATCCCTCAAAGTTCAGGGTATATACGTCTACGTACAGAAAGCTATAAAATATTTCCCAAGTCATGAGTAGTGCATTTACTAGTCGACACTCAACATGAGACAATCACCACATTTTCTATTATTGGTGTTGTTGTTTCCACTTTACAACTCAATTACTAACCAGATACGAGATAGAGTGAAGAAATTCAGATACCAATTTGTATCACATGGATACCAATTGGATTCAAGTCATAGCGCGAAAGGAGACAAAAGAAACAGAGAGATTTCCTAAAGTCATATAGCCTCTCGAAGAAAAGTACAAACGTCTCTGTACCATTCCGCGAGAATCTACTCGACTCATTTTGGTACACCGAGATCAACGAACCTAAGGCTCTGATACCAACTTTATCATGACCCAGACCATCGTGATTGACACCCACACTAACCCTCTGATGGGAGAACCAATAATACTAATTAGCTAACCCAAGAACTAAACATTTAAATTTACAGAAGCAGGTTTAAATGTCTAAAGGAAAGGAAAATAAGGAGTTCCCATAAACTCCAACAAAAGTCTAACAACCAAATGCGGAAATAATGCCTAGAACCTAAAAGTCAATGTAACAAAACTCTAACAAGGATCATAAGTCTAAAGGAAATGGGTACAACCAAATTAAACATAAGAAAGTCTAAAGTACTAGTCTAAGTCTGAAGATGTGGATGTAAGCAAAAAGTGAACTCATGGCAGCCCAGAAGAACTGGCTCACCCTTGAATTCGAGTCGATCACTGGTCTTCTAAGCGAGGTCTGTCAATAGCCGCCTGAAGATGCCCTGTACTCAACAAAGAAAGAGCAAGCGCAGTATCAATACACAACCACAGTGTACTGGTAGGATCACGCGACTATCCCAATGGGTGAAAAATATATAAGTCATTATAACAATAATAAACATGCATGCACCGAACATATACAATATCAATTATCACTTATGAACAATGCACAATTTCACAAATCTCAAAGATATACTGTCATGTCAAGTCAATGGTCCTCTCATGGAACCCATACCCAAACTGTTAGTGTACCGGTACGTGGTACCCGATCCAAGTTAGTGTGCCAGACGTGACATCCGATCCCATATATGAGCCGGAACGTGGCACCCGATCCAAGTTAATGTGTTGGAACACAACACCCAATCCATTCAACAAGCCACAAGCACAATCACAATGTACATTCTCATAATCATACAATCAAGTTATGATTCATGACATACAATTATTCAATCATCCTCATCTACAATTAGTATGATCAATAATGTAACATTCGCATACATACACGCATTATTATGAAGTAATTACCAACATATATCACACAACATGAAATCACAACCATCACCTACCTCGAACAAAGCTTGAATCCCCTAAGAAACTTGATTCTTCCCTTTTCAAATTCTTTCTGCTTGTTCTTGGTCTACAAACAATCAATATATCGCTAGGATCAATAAACAAGACCTCATTACCCGGATCATAATTAATAATAACAACCCTAGGTCAAACCCTTGGTCCCTATTCCCAAATTAGGGCTTTTTCCACCATCCAAACAGCTTCAAAATCCTCCCCCAACAATAATTACCCATGAATTTACATTCCACGGATCGAAAAACCAATTTGAGGAGTAAAATCCTTATCTTTAGCACAAAATTTCATGGAAAACTGTCAAGAACTCGTCTGGGGTCGTCTCCTAGCTCTCAAGAACAAAACTTGCAGAAAATAACAATTTTGGGGTTTATTTCTGACTTAATTCGCGACTAGCCTGCCATGGCAGCCCCC
>JAJOOR010047506.1:0-10944 GCA_036250505.1 Solanum acaule
CCAAACTAAACCAAATGAAAAAAAATAACCATCAATTTGGTTATTATCGATTTGGTTCATTTTTTTTGTTTGTTTTTTGGTTTGAAAGTAATAAATTTGGATCAGTTGTGGTTAGGGGTGTTCATGGTTCAGTTTGGATCAGTTATTGGTTAAAATCAAAATCAAATCAATATAGTCGGTTTTTAAATTTCTCAAACCAAACTAAACCAAATGAAAAAAATAACCATCGATTTGGTTCCTTTTTTTTGTTTGTTTTTTGGTTTGAAAGTAATAAATTTGTTGATGACATATGTATCTCGATAGACACCACCTAGTATATGAATAATCCAAAGGAAAATTACTCTGAATTCAATTAAGCAATACCAAAGTTATTATTACACGAATAAAATGGTTCAATTAAGAGAAATTGTGACTATTTGCTGTGAGGTAGGGTAGATAAAGACTAAAGTAATAAATTTTGATGGACTTGGACTTAGGGTTTCAATAATTGGGCTAAAATTTAATTGTTGAGTTGAGCAAATGGTATTGTTAAAGACTTAAGTTTATTAAAATTTAACAAAGTATTTATATTTTATTTATGAAAAATATATAAATAATGATAAAATTTATATATATAATTTCTCAGTTCTGTTTGGTTATTTTTACGATTTTTTAGTAAAATCAAAACCAAACCAAATAGTACCAGTATTCAAAATTTAAAACCAAACATAGACAAACCAAACCAAATATTCATTTTTTTGATCGGTTTGGTTCGTATTGCAGTTTGATTTGGTTTTTTAACCATAACCAGGGCCGGATCTTGCCTTTGTAAAATAAGGCTTATGCCTTAGGCCCCAAATTATTATCAAGAATAAATTATGTGTTAAATTTTTATAAAAAAATTAATTAATTATGATAAAATATATATTATTTTATCCACTTTAACAACTTTTATACTTTATTAAAAATAAGAATTAAGTTTAATGTGTTGAACAAAGTGAATTACATTTTATTTTACTTCTTTTTAAATTTAGTTTCAAACATTACAACAAGCATATTAAAATGGTGTTTACCAAATCATCAACTTCTTGAATCATATTCTATGGTTCTAACTCTTATCTTTATTTTATATTTGTCAACTGATTACTTATAAAATTAAGTTAACAAATCATATAATATTTGCAATTGCCTCACTGAAAGGATGTTTTTCAATGTTGAGTTGATAAAATCTTACCCAAAATCAATAATTGAAAAAACAATATTAAATATTAATAATTTCATCTAAATAGTGTAAGAAAAATAAATTTTGAATAAATATGTATACAAAGTTTATTTATATTTTAGGCCTCAAATTGAAATTTCGCTTTAGGCCCCCAATTACGTTGAGCCGCCCCTGACCATAACCATGAACAACCTAGTTGTGGCAACTCTAATCACATACAAGACTATCAAGAATGTTTCATTTATTATTAAGTAGGCATCTGATCATGAAAATATTTTTTTATTTGGGTTTTTCAAAGTAGAAGTTGAAATTAGAGTTGTGTTTGACCATACTTTTTGCAATAAATGTTTAGAATTTGAATGTATTTCTACAAAAATATATAAAATACAATTTATAAAAATTTAGGATAAATTTGAAAAAAAATTAAAAAATTAAAATGAAATCAGGGTTTTGAATGTTTTTCAAATTCCAAATACAACTAGCAGTTGTACTTAAAATATTTATGGCCAATCACTGATTATCAAATAAAGTGATTCTTTTTTGAAAAAAATGGAAATTCTTGTGAACAAAGGGTTCTTAGTAACCTTATGCAGTATTTAAATTATTATATCAATACAAAGTCCAAATATGAGAAAAAGCATATCAATTATGCTGTGTAAATTCCATTTTTTTTCTTTCGAAATAATAGTGCATATTCCCCTTCCAATAAACTCATCCCACCTTCACCTGCCTAGTAGGGTTGCGTATCTGTAATACCCCGCTACTAGAAAGACTTGGAATTAGAAAGAAACCATTTTTGGAAATAATCAAATTTGGAAAGTTTGACAAAGTTAAGTATGAGTTTTAGGTCAACTTCAAACGACCATAACTCCTAGCTCAGGATGAATTAGGTGTGCTACAAGATACCGTAGGAAAGATCTTTTTATTATATTTCCAACGCCGCTGAATTTGCGTGATTTCAAGTTTGTATGAGGGAGATATGGCCATTTGAAGTTGGGCTGTCTAGATAAGGAAAGTCAAAACCGGATTTTAGAAGGGTATTATGGTCTTTTCACTACCCAATTAAATTATATCGTTTTTGGTAATTACTTAGGGGTCTAAACTAAATTTGGTCAGTTTACGCACTCAAAGATTTCACAGTAGGGTTTTTAGAGGAATAACTCAAGAGGAGAAAAGAGGAGAAAAGTCAAGTGTTCTTGGAGATTTCTTGCGGAATCGAAGTCGTTTCGCCAAGGGTTGATCCCTAAAGAGGTATGTGAGATCACATAACGTTGGGTTTGTTCACCCATGCGCCAATCATGATTTTATTTAGTGTATTTATGTTCTTGAAAGTAGAGTAATTGAGTTCTTGGTGGATTTTGTTGAAGTTTCTATTGGGATCTTGATTGTTGAGTTCTTGAGTTAGTTTCATGACATTTGAGGTTATTTTTGAGTAGATTCTTGTATCCTTTAGTTGGGTATTCGAATCTAGACGAATTAGGGTTGAAAAATGAACAAGAAATTTAGTTAAAATTCTGGGGGAAAAGGGTGGGGCACTGCGCCACTCAGTGCGCTCCACATCAGGGTCTGAAGTTTGGGATCTGGGGCACCGCACCACTCAAAGCACCCCAACCCAGTTTCTGTAGTTTTGAGTCTGGCGCCCTGCGCCACTCAGTACGCCAGGGTCGCCATGTCCTCTACCCTTTCCCACTTCTTTCCGTTCGAGTTTCCTTGAATCGTACCTATGTTTTCTAGTTGAGTTCTACACTCTAAGGTACGTCTAAACATCATGAGATCATCCATAAACATGAATCATAATCTTGAATCCATAAATTTAAATTCAAGGAAAGTTAAGAGCCAAGTCTCGAGAGTTCTTAGAGTCTTTTCAAAAGTCTTTTGCAAATGCTTTAAACTTGTTTTAAGACTTGAGTTTTGAGTTGAGTAAAGAGTAACAGGTGAAGTTTATTTTCTTCAAAATAGTATATGTGTCACTCCCCGAGCCTACACCCTGGGCGGGACTATCACTCGAGAACCATTGCTGGCCCCAAGCGAACCCTTGGACTGGCTTACTTACTCAGCGGAAGACTTAACTCATCACATACACATTTATGAAGTAACTAAAAGGTTATAAAGGAACATTCAACTGGCCGTTAAGGCAAACTCAAGTCTTTAACATATGAAATGAAAAGTTACGACAACTGAATTAACTAACGGACTGTCTGTTTGTCTATGAAGCCTTTAAACAACTGAGATGGGTGTCGAGATAGGCCCACGACATCCTAATGAACTAATACTAAAACTGAAAGCAATGAAAAGGAGTCCTCCGGAATGCAAGGAGGCTCACCAATTGACTCTGGAGTGCTCACTGGATCAATGATGCGCTGGATGCCGATCCTAGTTACTTGTGTCTGCATCATAATAAGATGCAAGCCAACATCAGTACATTGAATGTACAAGTATGCGAGTTGGAATGCTAAACACAACATAGGCTTGAAAGGAATCTAAAGAATTTACATGGCGCAACTCAACTCAACTCATCATAACTGAACTCATTTCAATATAAAGTAGTTTAAAACAAGTGCAATATAAAGAAAAGTTGTTTAAAACATGATGTCAACTCTATGTGTATGCAAAGATACACTAAAACTTTGAAATGCATGTAAAAATACAATAAACTGTTTATATAAGAATACAATTACTTCTGTGGGAGTTTTTCTAACTGACAACTATCACGTAAGAGCTATTGTGATGATATAACGTTTTGCCTCACGCTGCCAGGGCCGTCCTATACCTTGCCGGGGGTATAGAACCTGAACTACTAAGTGGATCTACTAGTCTATGCTAAAAAGCACTAAAGGAATCATCTAAAATGTATGACCCTTCTCTACCCATTATGGCTACATAGTTTATGGGGGCTGTGAGTTGTCTAAACTCTCACCCATATCTGTGCTCAATACTACTCCCAAAATATAATGTTATTAGCTCTTATGTTTAAAAACATACTTCTTTCTATGATTTGAGATTAGTGATCAAAAATTTAGCTCAAAGGCTATCTTAGAAATCAAAGTTTCCTTTCTTGCTTTATTTATAAAGTGATTACTCTTCTCTGAAAACTAGCACAAAGGCTCTTTGGAAATCGAGGTTTTCCTTTCTTGTTTAAATGTGAAAACATTTTAAACCCTTTGGGAATACATAGTCCCATATACTTTTGAAGAAATGAACTTCAATCTTTACTCTTTACTCAACTTGAACTTTAAGTCTTAAAAACAAAGTTAAAAGCATTGGCAAAAGACTTCTTGAAAAGACTCTGAGAACTTTCTAGACTTGGCTCTTAACTTTCCTTGAATTTGAATTTATGGATTCAATGTTATGATTCATGCTTCTGGATGATTTCTAGATGTTTAGAAGTCATTTAGAGTAGTTAGAATCAATGGAAAGTGTTAGTACACTTTAGAATAACTTAAATAGGCTAAACGAGGAAAAAACTGGTGAAAAATGACGTTTTGGGCGCATCCCGGGCGCGCTGCGCCATCCCCATCTTTCTGGGGCTCTATTCTGGCGCACTGCTTGCTCTATGGGGGAGCGTCGCGCCAGTCTTTTCACAGACGCAATCTGACTAATTTTTTGACCTTGTTTTCTGATCCCAAATTGTTTTAATCCGATTCATTTTTCCAAATTCACTTTAGATTCATGTACCCAAATCATATACACAAAATCTAACCCAAACAACTCAAGGAAACAACACTTAATCATCAAGAAACTCCTTAATCCCAACTCATATTCAAGAACGAAATTAATTCAAGAACAATTGTCAAGAACATCAAATTCTCAATCTTTTTAGGACGAAAATAAGTTGAATTAAACATGCTTGGCGCGTGGGTGAACTAACCCAACGCTATGTGATCTCACATACCTCGTAGGGATCACCCCTTGACGAAATCCACGATCTTAGCTTCAAGAACTTGACGATTTTCTTGCTTCTCCTTCTCTTTTCTCCTCTTCTTTTCTCTTCTCTAAAACCCTAACTCAATTTCTCCAAAGCCTAAACTGACCAAGTTCAGTTTAGACCCCTAAGTAATTACCAAAAACGAATTAAAATAAAAGGGTAAGGAAAAGACCCAACTACCCTTTAAAAATCCGGATTGAACATTTCCTTATTTGAACAGCCCAACTTCCAATGGGGATAACTCACTCATACGAATTCAGAATCGCACAAACTCGGCGGCGTTGGAAAGATTATTCCAAGATCTTTCCTATGATATCTGGAAGCACACCTAAATCATACTGATATAGGAGTTATGGCCGTTTGAAGTTGACCAAAAACACACTTTTCCTTAACAAAATTTCCTGATTTTAATTCTTTCCAAAAATGACAAATTCCAATTATTAGCTTCTTCCTAGTAATTTCAAATTGCGAGATGTTACAATATGGGAACTATGTAATCCCAAAGAGTAAATGTTTTCACATTTAAACAAGAAAGGAAACACTGATTTCCAAAAGATCCTTTGAGCTAGTTTTTGAGTAAAGAGTAAATGTTTTTCACATTTAAACGAGAGAGGAAACACTGATTTCCAAGAGAGCCCTTGGGCTAGTTTCTTTGAGTAATTATCTCAAACAACAGAAAGAGTTATGTTTTTATACATATGAGCTATTTACATTTTGGGAGTAGTATTGAGCACCGATTTGGGGACAAGTTGAGTTCAGATAATTCATGGTCTCCATAAAATGTGTAGGCAACATGGGTAGAAAAGAGTCATACTTTTTAGATGATTCCTTAGTGATTTTTAGCATAGACTAGTGGATCCACTTAGTAGTTAGGTTCTATACTCCCGACAAGGTATAGGACGACCCTGGCAGCGTGAGTCAAGACGTTGTATTATCAAATAGCTCATATTGTTGGTTGTCGGTTAGAGAAACTCCCACAGAGATATTTTTTATTCTTATATACACAGAGTTAATTGTATTTTCATGTATAACAGATTTTAAATTATATCCTTGCATACAAACTGAGTGATATTGTATTTTTTCAATACAACAGAATTGTTATCTACATATTTTAAAAAGCTTTTCTTTATATTGCATTTATATTACTGTTTTATAATGAAATTAGTTGAGTTGAGTTGAGTTAGACCAGGTATGTTTTTTCAGTTCCCTTTCAATCTTATGTCTTGTTATAGAATTACCCTCGCATACTCGTATATTCAATGTACCGAGTCCATTTGGCCTACATCGTTTAATGATGCAGATACATGTAACCATGATCAGCATCTAGCGCATCGTTGATTCTAGTTGAGCTTCAGAGTTGTTGGTGAGCCTCATTGCTTTCCAAGGACCCCTTTTTCATTACTTTATCATTTTAGTTCATTAGGATGTCGTGGGTCTTGTCCCGACATCCATCGCAGTTGTTAGAGGCTTCATAGATAGTTAGTTGATGTTCGTTCTTGAGTCTTTCCATTCCTGATTTGATGTTTGAGACTTGAGTGCCATTTTGGCTAATGAATGTTCCTTTATACATTCTAAGTTATTTATTGAGATTTTAGTTTACTTTTAAATTATTTTTATCATGAGTAAGTCTTCCTCTGAGTAGTAAGTCAGGTCAAGGGTTCGCTTGGGGCCAGCAATGGTTCTCGAGTGCCAGTCCCGCCCAGGGTGTAGGCTCGGAGCGTGACAATATCGGTCGATTCGGTTCGGTTTTGGAATTTATGGGTTTTACTTATAGGTTATAGGTTTGTAATCATGCTAAACCGTTATGGAACCGTTAAGATATCGGTTTATCGGTTAGTGATTATTATCGGTTTGATTATCGAGTTAATCTTTAACAGTTCACATTATTTTTATTGAGAATTATTAATGGACTAATCATTAGTTAACCGTACGCAGTAGACAGTATCACTGATGAACTTTTCCTTGTTAGTCCATTACTACATAAAATACTGAATAAAACCTCATATTAACCTGGACAGAGATGTCAACATTGCCCAAACTGGCAAACTCAAAAGGATTCCCCATAACAATCAAGCCAATTTCGATATGAACTTTAAAGAGAAACCATTATAGAACTACTAACGAAAATCATTAATGATCATGAGACCATTACAAATAAAAACTTTTTCATTGCAGATTGTAGTATTGGAATATTGTAGGCATATCTCACTGACTCACTCATTGTAATGAGAAGATAAAAAGAAAGACTTAAAGTAAGGGAACCAACCATTTGAACCTCAATTTAGACACTTAGAGAATGATATTCAATGTAACTCGCCAACGTTGCAGCTTTGGAATATCATTGGGAAATTTGAGGGTCAACTATAAAGTCATTGTAAAGAGTATGAAGACTAAAATGTAAACCCTAAAGGGTAAAAGGACTAAGGCCTTAAGTGATATAAATGTAATTAATTAAACTTCTTATCGGGTTATCGGGGCACCCGTTTAGAAATATGGACAAACCGAGACCCGAACCGATGAGTCAATAAGATGTTTATAGTAAATAGAGACCCGAACCATTAAACCATTAATCTGAACCATTGACCCAATAACCAAATTATCAGTTCGGATTATTAGTTTCGATTCGGTTTTGAATAGCCTTACTGTATAGCCACCACTCCCACAACCCTATAAAATAGGACTGAGCATAAATATTGAAAAACCAAAACATCGAACCAAATCAAATTTTTTTCAATTATTCGGGTCATATTTTTTGTAACTTCAATTTTTGGTGCGGTTTTCGGTAACACAATTTCTATATTATGGTATTTCGGTTTGACTGAAATCTATATACTACTATACATACTATATTAGATATTATTTGATTATTAATACTATATTAGATAATACTTAATTAATAATACATATATTTCCTTTTCTGCTCTTAGCACTTAGCAGTTAGCCCTTAGGTTTTCATTCCAATTATCAATCGTTTATCTCATTCTGCAGCAGCCGCCGCACCTTCTCTTCCAAGTTCCAGGCTTCACCGCTCCAGCAACTTGCAGCTTCCGCCGGCCAACAGACAGTGTCCATCAAAGTGTATTTGATTATTTTCGTGATTACAGCAAACAACGTCCACTATTACTACCTTAATTCCAGCAAACGACGTCCACCATTACTGTCGTGATTGGAATTTCTTCTAGTTTAAGGTATTTCATCCTACAAAAAAACCAAAATTAATGAATTCGGTACAACAATTTTAAAAATCGAGAACCAAAAAAATTAAAATAAGAAAATCAAAACCGAACCGAACTACCGAATTCCCACCCTTACTACTATAGACTTATCAAATATAAAATTATTTTTTAAGATTCACTTATTTTGCTTATGTCAATGTCGAAATTGGGTCTCAATTTTAGTGTTGGGTCTCGATTTGAGTGGCAATGTCGAATCAGGGTTGGAAATCAAAAGTTTAATGTCAAAGTTGAGTTTAATCAAGGTTCGGGTCTCTAGGGGGTATGGGTTTGAGTCCCATGTTTAAAAGTCCGGTCCTAATTTGGATGTAAGTTACATGCTCGGGATCGGGTCCTAATTTGGAAGTCAAAACCTTAATCGGGAGTCAGGAGTCAAGGTCGGAGTAAGGGTTGGGTCTCGAGTATGATCCGGTTCAAAAGTTGGAGCGAGTTGGATGATGGAGTCGGGGTCGGGTTGGCTCTCAGATTGAGGTCGGATTTGGGGTTCAAGTTGGGTATTGGGTTTGAGTCACAGTTCAAAGGCAGGTCTTAATTTGGATGTCAGGAACGGGGTCGGGGTCAAGTCCTGATTTGAAAGTTGAGACCTTAATCGGGAGTCAGGAGTCAGGGTCGGAGTATGGATCGAGTCTTGAGTTGGATCCCGGTTCAAAAGTTTGATCGATTTGGATGTTGGAGTCAGGGTTGGGTTGGGTCTCAGGTTGAGGTCGGAGTCGAGATCCAAGTTCTGTCTCGAGTCGAGTTCAGGGTCGAGTCATAGTTCGATGTGGGGTCTCGAGTTAGGGTCTCAAGTCTTCAGTCGGGTTGGATCTCAGGTTTGGGCCATATCTCAGGTCTCAAGTCAAGTGTCGGGATCAGATCCCGATTCAAAAGTTTGATTATAAATCAGAGTCGGGGTTAGATCCTCGGTCAAGGTTAGATCTCAGGTCAAGTGTTGGGATTAGATCCTGATTCAAAAGTTGGATCCTGAGTTAGATTTTGGGGTTAGGAGTTGAGGTTGGGTCTCGGGTCGGAGTCAGGTTCTGGGTTCGGGATCATATTTCAATTTAAATGTCGGGTCTTGGGTCGGGAGTCGTGGTTAGGTCCTAGGTTGGGTCTTTTTTTCATGTCCTGATTTGGGTCACAATCAAGTTCGGGTTCATGTTCGAATGTTGGGTTGTGATTCAACAGTGAGGTTCAGGTCCCGGATCGAGTGTCGGGGTCAAGTGCCGGATCGATTGGCGGAGTTTTTTCCAGGTCAGAAACAATTTTCCTAAAAAACCATTTTCTGCTCTCTAGCCAAAAATAAAAGATATTTTCAAAAAAATATTTTTCATTCACCAATCATACACTAGAAATAATTTCGGAAAATATTTTCCAATCACCAACCAAACATTAGAAAATAAGTTAGAAACCAACTTATTTTTCAAGAGAACATTTTTCTAGGAAAACAGTTTCCTTCATACCAAACACGTAGACCACTAAATGGAAAAATATGAGTATTTTTTTTCTGACATACAAAAATCTACAAGTGAAATTATGAAAACCACATGGTAACAAACATACAATTATGGAAAATGGAGGAGTTGAATAACAAAGATTTTTCTCATAGTAGTCTAGTTTTTTTCATCCAGCGTCTGTTACTGATATTAGAGTCCGCCAGTAATTCAATATACTCTGTAAAGAAATGTGAAGTGTGCAAAATTCCCTTTCATTAAATGTCTACAAGTTAGGGCTACGATTTTTTTTGTTCGAAATTAAATTTATTACTCAAACGTTATGTGATTTGTAGAACCCGTTCGGCATTTTTTTTGTTGGTGTGTCGTTGTGGAGCGCAGATGACTACTCACTCTCCGAGGCAAAAGGGATGATATCCCCACAAGGTAAAACCTAGCTTTTTGTTTAGCAAGTTCCTACGAACATGTGCCACAGGTAGAATTTCAACATATTTTTTTTTACTTTTGATTGAATTTTGACATGAATATTTTATGCTTTTAAATATAAATTTACATATTTGAAAGTATATTAAAAGTATTATAAGTTATATTAAATTATAATTCAAAATATTTAATAGACATAAAAAAAAAAATATTATGTCAAAGAAACATTTGAATCTCAAAATTTAAAGTTGTTATATAAATCGAACGAAAGGATATATTATAATTTATTTTAGTATTTACTCCATTGTTCATTTGTTATTTCTCTGCTTTTGACCGGTGACAGAGAGTCTAAGAAAGTAAACAAAAACAGTAATGCTAAAAGCACAAAAATACTCATTGAAATTAAGAGGTGTACAAATAAATAAATTGTCAAATAAAGAATTATTTGAAAAAAGAGCTAATAATAATAATAAAAATCAAATAAATTAAAGTGGATGAAGTATTTGTTTTACTCGTTGTGACTATTCATGCAATCAATGCGTCTGTATTTGTCTTTTTTCTCCATGGCAAAAGGCCGACATTCTTTTTGGGTTGATTAGAGTGGGTTAAGCGTGCTTCTTGTTTAATTTTAATTTGGTATTATTATTTTATTTAATCTCCCCACCGGGGGGGGGGGGGGGGGGGGGGGGGGGGGGGGGGGGGGGGGGGGGGGGGGGGGGGGGGGGGGGG
>JAJOOR010047507.1:0-12440 GCA_036250505.1 Solanum acaule
AGGACTAAGGACCCATAAAGTCTTAACTTAAAAATTCTGCCCCTTCCCGCCTTAGTTCGCCCTTTTCTTCAGCCTGACAGTGCTTCAATATTTCGGGCATAACTTTTTACTCCAAGGTCGGAATTGGGCAAACTCGGTGGCGTTGGAAAGAGGACTCAGAGACCTTTAATTGGATAGGTAAAGGTCCACATAATTCATTTTGAGCTAAAAGATATGACCATTTAAAGTTGACCCTTACAACTCACTAGTTCAAATGACTAGTTTCCGGACGTCACGGTCATTTCTCATCATTTCATCAAGTTCTCAACTCCAAACTCACATGTGAGGCTCTAGTTTCACTAGTTCGTTTTTAGGGTCGTTACAAGGAAGTATTAGTAAAGTTTAGAAGGACTGAGACGGGATAAACGACGGAAAATGGGTGGGGGTAGGCGACCCTAGCGCACTGCTGGCGCCAACCCCTAAAGTTCAGAGGGCACATTTTTGCGCACTACTGGCTTGCCGCCCCAGATCTTCCCTCTGGTGCATCTGGGGCTCACCGCGCCTAACACTTCCCAGGTCAACCTGATAAATTTTTCAACTCATTTTCTGATCTTAATTCGACTAAAATCGATTCTTTTTCTCAATTCCTTCTTAGATCCAATACCCCAATACATGCACACAAAAATCTACCAAAAACAACTCTGAAAATCGATACGATTATCTCAAGAACTCATCAATCCCATCCTAATTGAAGAACGAAACCAAATTCAAGAACATCAAACCTTCAACTTTTTAGGACGAAATTGTGCTGAAAATAACATAATTGGCTCGTGGGTGAACGAACCGAACACTATGTGAACTCACATACCTCGTAGGGATCAAACTCTTGGCGAAATCCGCAACGAAACCTCAAGAACTTGACGAAACCTTGACATTTCTCCGCTTTTCTGTTCTTGAACTCTTTTCTAAAACTCTATCGTGAATTATGATTGTGTAAACTGAACCAAATCTGTTTAGACCCCTAATTAATTACTAAAAATGAATTATATCTGATAGGGCAAGAAAAAGTCCAAAATACCCCTCTTAAATTCGGGTAACTTTCCTTAAATAGAAAGCCCGACTTCAAACAGTCATGTCTCCCTTATACGAGCTTGAAAATTATCAAACTCGGTGGCGTTGGAAAGAGGATTCCAAGACCTTTCATTTGATATCTTATGGGCCACCTAACTCATTATATACTGAAAGTTATGGTTGTTTAAAGATGACCCTAAACTCATAACTTGCAAAATTTCAGATTTTTGCTATTTCCAATTTAGTTCTTTCTAATTTTAGCTCTTTCAAATTGCGAGCTGTTACATTAAATTACAAATTCTAGCGAAATCGTGAAATTCTCATATTTTCCCCTCTCTCTCATATAGTTCTCAATTTTCAACAAACAAGACACTTGTCGTTATAGATGGTAAATAAGCAAGTTGGGCTTATCTAAAGTGAATTTAAATGAATTTAATTATGTCATAATCTGAAACAGAGATATGATGGAGCATAAGACAATCCCCGAGTAGGCAAGCTTAAACCAACACACAAGATGGGAAAGAACAATTTGAGTAATGACAATAAGGACATGCAAAAGTAGAAGAAGAATATGAGAGAGAGGATCATATCATAAATTTGTAAGGCGACACAAATATACAGAAGAGGCCCAAAAGTGACCGAGAATAGATAGTAACACAATAACCAATCCCCCAACCAGGTGTCACCAATACATGAGCTACTAAGTATAGAAAGGTCATATATACAAGAGAACTTGCAAATTCAAAATACAAAATATAATTAAGTACAAAAGAGGGAAACCAATAAGTCTCTAAACATTAAGAGCTCACTACCATCAAAGTCAGTGACGACGAATGAAGATCCTATGCTTATTGAGGGTGGCTCATATTGGGTGTTGCATAAAAAAAAGATGAAGTGTAGTATGAGTTCCAAATATAGGGTACTTAGTAGACATCGCAGGCCGATCGAGCCTAGAAACATCATATATATAAATAGCATGATGAAGCTAACAAAAGTTTGAGAATAGGTAAAAGTAACTAAAACTATCGTAAAGAGGAAGAATAACCAATTTCTACACCAAGAGATACAATGCACATGTGCTCAATGCAGGATGCATGCAATAAGTTTTGAAGTGGTCTCGTCGGCTATCCTGTGGAATCCTGAGGCAACAACACAGCCTCGACTAATCTTATCAAAAAAGTATAACCAAAAATTCAATCTGCGGACCGCCGGAGCTTATCGACATATTCAAAGTAAAACCTGGAATGTGGTATACGATCCACTAGAGATTATCAATATTTGTCTTATAAGGAAAAATTAAACATTTTTTTTTTCTCAAAACCAATTTTCATTAGTAAAATCAGTTAAAAATCATTAGTCCCACTCCCAAGGAGCTAAAAATTAGTAGATAGAGTGATGTACTCACAAGTATCTCCAAGACCTCCATTTTTCTTCCAAAACAAATGCAAATATTCCATGGATATTCTTTCACACCAACACAATCCAATCATCATCGAGAGTCAACCAATATTTAAAACAGAACCAGATAGAGTACCCATCACACCATAAGAATACTAACATGGAACTCTTGTCATTCCAAGCTCACGGCCTCAATCTCAATAGTTCAATATCAAACAAGGTCAGAACTCAACAACACCACATAATCATCCAAGCTATTTCAATCAATCAAAACACGCGACAACCTACGTTTCATTTCATCTAAAAATAATATCTAAGGATACTATTCATTACATACACAAGAATCAACCTAAGCTAAGACTTTTATGGTTTAAAACTACACTAAGCAACCCAATAATGATAATAAGTTGACTAACGATAAAGTCTAAAATAGTCCTAAAATCCAACACAATCAAGTGATACTACTCAAAATACATTCAATTTAAATAAGCCAAGTCAAAGAAAAGTAAATTGTAACCTACCTTAAGGCCTAAACTGCACACCAACTATAACTCATGCGCTTTTCCTTTTTGGAGATCCTCGTATTACTGCCAAACAATCAATAACAGAACAATCAAATCAATATGGTACAATCGACATTGTAACTCCTCAAATTTTGAAAGAACTAAAGAGAGGTTCGTACGAGTCACCATCAGTTTCTAGTTTTGGGTCAACTGCAATCGACCATATCTTTTAGCACATACAGAATTAGGTGGCCCATGAGCTATCAAACATAAGGCTTTTGAGTCCTCTTTTCAACGCCGCCAAGTTTGCTAAATTTCGAGCACGGAGTAAAAAGTTATGCCCATTTGAGTGAGCTTCTCTATTTAAGGCATTTCATCCATTTAAAAAAAAGATATTCTAGTATTTTCCTTTTTCCAGTAGGCTTAGGACGTTTTCCCTCACCCAATTAAGTGTTTAATCAGATGCTAAACTATTCTTTGTCGTTCCCACACACTTAGAAAAATAAGAGTAGAGAGGAGAAAGAGCTACGTTTTGAGCGTTCATCAAGATCCCATCGATTTTGGCCAAGAACATTGTTCTTTCCAGGTATGTAAGGCTTCCCATAGTGATGTACTTGTTCGTCCTCACACCATACATCTACTTTATCCAAAAAATCTTTGTATGTAAAGGATTCTAGTATAGTTCTTGGTTTTTGTTCAATTCTTTAAAAACGGGGGTTGTGAATTCTTTTGTATTGTAGATCTTTGGTAAGAGTCCTATTTCAAGGAGGTTTGTATGATAAAATTCTATGAATTTTTGTTGGGTTTTAGAATCAAGAAAATTTTAGAAGGAATCATTCAATTCTGAACAGGTTAGGACCCTAAATTGAAAAGAAAAAATCGTCACTTTTCTAGGTACGGGGCTAGGGCTACGTGCCACCTATAGCGCCATTAATTTTGCTCTGTTGTTTGGGGCATGGCACTCCACGCTAGCCAGTGCGCCAGGATTTTCTGATCCTTTTTATTTCCATGCTTCTTTCGAACGTGATTGCTTGAATCATGACTACGTTCTCTTCTTCGTATTAGCTCATAAAGGCTCCATTAATCCTTGAGAGATCCTATATATCCTAATCAAATGTCTTTAATTTATATTCAAAACTAAAGTGAGTTTAAGATAAAAGTTAAAGAGCTTTTGTTGAGTTGATTTTGAGTTCTTGAGTTCCTGGTCCTTTTTGAAACTCTATTCCTAATTATTGAATTGCTACGTGTTATGCATTGACATTCTTGAGTTGATTCGTTCATATCTATGTTTAAACATGAACCCTATCAATTGAGTATACTTTAGATGAGTAGTATCGTTGAGTTTTGAGTTCTTGAGCTCTTGAGTACTGAGTATTGAGTTTCTATATTGTTATTGAGATCCCTTGGTTGATTTGTTCACGTCTATATTTCGGCATGAACCCTATATAAGTTATACAACTTGAGAATCATTTAAAGCCAATAGTTGAGTTTTGCACTAAGTTTTGAGAAAAGTTTTAAGAGACATTTTGAGTAAGATTAAGGGAACTGAGTATTCCCAAATGTATTGTTTTTACAATGAAGAAAGAAAAACTTTAATTTCTAAAAAGAGCTTATGGGTTCAAAGGCATTTTAGAGCAGTTACCTCTTTTAAGTTGATAGTTTGAGCAATTATCTCAAACCAGAGAAAGAGCATGTTTTACACATTTGAGCACGGGTATATATTATTGGTAGTAGTATTGAGCACTGATATGGGTATGAGTTCAGACAACTCACACTCCTTATAAACCATGTTTCCAACATGGGTAAATGTTCGTACTTTTTAGATGATTCCTGATTAATTTTAAGCATAGCTTAGTGGATCCACTTAAGTGAGGTGTTCTATACCCCGACAAAGTATAGGATAGTTCTGGCAGCGTGGGCGAGACGTTGTATCATCACATAGCTCATGTGATGGTTTTCGGTTAGAGAATCTCCCAAATAAGAGTAAAGAGTAATTTATTATATTTTTATATGCATCCTTAAATTAATATATTTTTTATATGAGGCTTTAAACATTGCATTTCTTATTATTTCTTTTGTGTTGAGTTGAGTGAGGTGAGTACTCTTCCAGTTCAGTTCTCCTTGAATGCTCATACATTCAACGTATTGATGTCATCCGATGTGAATTTTATAACGATCCAGATACAGGTGTTAAGGATCATCTATAGGTGCTTCGTTATGATCATTTGACATTAATGTTAGATTTGGTGAGCCTCCTCGCATTCTTGAGGATTTCCCTTTTCCCCATTACAATTTAGTCTTTTCAGCATATTGTTGGTTTTGTCCCAACATCCCTTTTGAAATATAGAGGCTTCATAGATAGAAAGAGTTGAGGTGTCTCTTAGCATTTACTTTCTTTTCAGTTTTTTTTACAAACTATAATTATTGCTATTGAGTATTTTTTAGACATTACGAGTTGAGTATTTGAGGTTAACAGATTTCATTCTATTTTAAGCCTATTATTGCTTGTGTTAGTTTTCTTCTTGTAGTTAGCTAGGATGAGGGTTCGCTTGGGACCAACAATGGTTCTCGAATGTCGGCCACGTCCAGGGTGTAGGCTCGGGGAGTGAAAAGTTAATATTAGTGCCTAGAATTCAAGTGTCCTTGGGTATCTATAATGCCATGTCAGTTGGAAATTTTTTATGGTTGTGAGGGCCCCACTTCTATACATGAGAAACAACAGAGATTTAAGAAAAGTTACCTTTCTTTTATAATCTAAATGGTGCAATAGAAATGTGACATAAGGATCTTATTCTTACTCATGCATCTCTCATAACCATTCGACTACCCCTCATACCCAAGGTGGTTGTAAAGCAAAGTTAGATCCTTATCGATAAGTAACTCTCAGCAAAAATCATGAAAATGTCATAAGACTGCAGAGGGACTTGAGAGAAGCCCGTGAGTGAGCTTAACTGTTGAGATTTGAAAGAATGCACTCTCATTCATATGAATCGCGCATTCAACCTAAAAGCGAGATATACTCTCTTCTCTAAACCTTGTTTCAGTTGAGATCCTTATGAGGAAGTGTGTTTTCAAGCTTGAGTAGTGTGTTCACTCGAAAATATAGTATTAGTTACGATGTTATAAGTATTAATAGTAGTAAAATTTCCCATAGTTAGAGGAAAGCATACATAAGTATAGTAATCTATGAAAGGGATATAGTGATGAGGAAAATTATATTGTCGAAGTCATGCACCCAGTTAGTCATTAATGGTGAGTTTTCCTTTATGAGTAAACTAAGGAATAATAATTTTGTATAGAGTTCATGATAGAAGGTAGAGGAATAGTTAATAGTCAGGATGAGTTAGAGTATACTTTAACCAGAAGGGAGTTTATGTCAATGCCATTGTGTTAGTGAAGGCCAAGTACAACTGTGAAATTTAAAAGTAGCATATTTGTGAGGTGATAGTTTCACGATCAAAGGTAACCCCTAGGTTTAACATGGCGTATAAGACCCCGAGAGAACCTATACAAGCCACTTAGCATTCGACATACAAGATAATAGAATAAAAGAGATTAAGAGAAATATTTCAAGTCTAAAAGTTTTATGAAAGTAAAGCGGAAGTCTAAACATCATCACAAAGACATTTAGCACATAAGAATGAATATGGGTGTAGCCTGTACATCATGTTCCAAAACTGAAAGTAAGGAAACACTTAATACAATAAATGTCTGTCCCCGAAGCATTAGGACTCACCAAAGCTCGGAATCTCCTTAAAGAAGTCTAGCTACGAAAATGGAACCTTGACTGTCAAGCCCTACATTTGGGGAAATGTAGGCAAGAGTTTGTGTTAGTACAAAATCTATACCAAGTATGATAACCATGCATAAAACATATAAGGTCATGCTATAAAGGGACATTTTCATGAGCATGCAATGATCAAGTTAAAACATGATTCTCCTTGAATGTTAGAAAACATAAGTCGTAAAACATATTCAATGCAAGTGAATATCATCTTAAAACATACATAAGATACTTCTTGAAGTAGCCTTAGTTCATCTTTGCTTGCTTGTGGGAAGAAGCCTTAGCCGACATATAACATCATGTGATCTATCAACATGGAATCTGGTGCCTCCCACACCAAAAAAGGGGTTGTCCTACTTTCCATGGTAAGGAACATGATCTTCTAGCTTATGTGGATCCACTACCTAATGTGTATCTATACAATTATATGTTGGCACGTAGTTTATGGGACATGGGTAATCGCCACTTATCAACTCGGTACTAAGCTTAATTTCAACAGAATAGTTCTTAATTATATTTATCTTAGCTCTTAAAGGAACATGGGTAATCGCCTCTTGTCCTTACATCATGTGACATGGGTAATCACCTATTGTCTTTCAATTAGAGATCATGGGTAATCACCTCTTGCCTCAACATTAGAATAGCTCCTTAACATTGGTTCATTTTAGGTCATAAGCCCTCTCAACCCTAAGAACCCTTATTATGTGAGAAAACATTGCACAATCAAGCTTTCATGTGTATATGAGAAATGCTTCCCAAAACAAAAAAATAAAAACATCATTGAAAATTCACTCTCAAAGCTTCCTTCAAACATTTACATAAATGTCATGAGAACATGCTTAATTTCATAAATTCTTCTTTCATAATCCAACACCCACATCATATGATCATAACTTGAAAAAATATGGGAATTACATGGGTTCATGGGGGATCATCACAAGAACATGAAATTTACTCAATTCATACACAAAATATTATATATCAATCAATTAAATCAATAATTAAGAGAACCCATAACATAGAAGAAAAACCCTAACTCAAATGGGGATTTGAAAATTTGAAAAGTTGGGATCTCTATGGAGGAAAGGGCTCCATGGATGAAAACCATCATACCTCAATGCCAATTGCTTAACTTCAATGGTGGAATCAGAGACTTAACTTGAAACCCTAGGTTGGACCCTTCTTATTCAAGATTTCTAGAGAGAGAAATATTTGAGAGGAAGACTTGTTCTTCTTTTGGAAATTCGAGAGAATAATTTCAATTTGGGAATTTTGGGGTTAAAAAGACTTATACAGGGGATTTGGTGAAGGGTAAAATAACATAGTATTAGGCTAGAATAATTAGGAAAAGAGCCTCTAAAAAAATAACTGCCAACCCAACGACGATAACGACCTACGGTCCGTCGGTTGAACTACAGACCGTTCTGGTTGACTGTTGATGGTCTTTGAAACGTGGTCTCTGGTCCATCAAACGATGGGTCACACCTACGGACCGTGGTCCCATCGACGGGTTGTGGGTCAGGGCCGTAGGTCCCAACTTTGTCCTCTAAAATTTCTCTAAGTCTAGGACTCACCTACGAGATTTACCTATTACTCGTGCATTGGACGACTGACCGTCCTGGTTAAGTAGCACCCTCAACTAATTGATTCCTCCAAAGAACTCTCATGGAAATAACTTCTTTGTTTGTCAATTTCTAAACTTGATGATCCAAAATCTCAACGAGAACCTCTTCATACAAGAGACTTCCCTTAGCTCCCAAACATTACAACGGCTCAATAGACGTAGGATCACCAACACAGTTCTTCCACAACGAAATATGGAACGCCTGACGCATCAATGCCAAATTGGCAGGCAGATCAACTCGTACGCTACCTTACCAATACACCTCAAAATCTGATATGGCTCACATACCAGAGAATAAGCTTCCCTATCTTTCCTAACATCACCACATCCTTCATAGGTAAGATTTTCAAGTAAACCCAATCATCAACATTGAATTCAAGTTGTCTTTTTCTAACATCTACATAAGACTTTTGTCAACTTTGAGTCGTTTCCAACCTTTCTCTAATGAGTCAACCTTCTCCATAGCTTTATGCAGCAACTCGGGCCCTATCAAAGTAGCCTAACCAACTTTAAACCAACCAATAGAAGACCTACACCTCCTACCATAGAGAGCCTCAAATGGAGTCATACGAATATTGTAATGATAACTATTATTATAATCAAACTCAATCAAAGGAAAATGATCATCCCAGTTACCTTTCAGTTCAATCACACAATCTCTCAACATATTTTTTAATGTCTGAATAGTACGCTCACCATTCCCATCGGTCTGAGGATGAAAGGTCATGTTAAGTCTTACTAGGGTACCAAGGCCTTTTTGGAAGGACCTCCAAAATTGTGAAGTAAACTAGGTAACTCGGTCAGATATAATAGATAGTGGCACTTCATGCAACCTAACCATATTTTGGATATACAAATTAGCATAATTTTCCATCTAGTAAGAAGTCTTCACGAGAATGAATGAGATGACTTTGTCATACGATCCCCAATGACCCAAATCAAATCGTGCCACCGTCGGGTGCGAGGTAAATCGGTAATGAAATCCTTATTCAAGTCTTCCCACTTTCAAGTAAGAATGTTAATATCTTGAGATAAACCTCCCGGTTTCTAATTTTCTACTTTCACTTGTTGGCAATTTTGACACTTAGGCACAAATTCTATAATATCCTTCTTCATCTCATTCCACTAATAGACCTCCCGCAAGTTAGGGTACATCTTGGTGGCTCCTGGGTGAATAGAATACCGAGAACTATGGACTTTCGATAAAATTTATTTCCTCAACTCATCAACATACACAAACAACCTTGATAATGAAGCACTCAATCTCCCCCTATTGAGAATGCTTTTACAGCCTTTTTAAGCACTAGTTCCTTCAACTCAACCAAAATCAGGTCAAGATCTTGCTTAGTTTTCACATTCGACATAAAATACAATTCCAACCCACTCTTAACAATAATACCACCCTCTTTAGAATCAACCAAGTGAACACCTAGTCGAGCTAGTCTAAGAACATAACAAACTAACTCTTTTATACAATTTTTAACATGGGACACACTACTCATCAGCAACCGACTAAAGGCATCGGACACAACATATGCCTTGCTCGGGTGATAGAGGACGCTCACATCATAGTCCTTCAAAAATTTGAGCCATCTTAATTGGTGAAGATTTAGATCCTTTTGCTTGAACATGGATTGGAAACTTTTGTGGTCAGTTAACACGTCCACATGCACACCATACAAGTAATGTCTCCAAATCTTTAGGTAAAAACAACTGCCACTTACTCCAAATCATGGGCAGGGTAGTTCTTTTCATGGACTTAAGTTGACTTAAGGCATAAGTAATGACTTTCACATTTTGCGTTAGTACACACCCAAGTCTGATTCTCGAAGCAGCACAATACATAATAAAAACCGTCAGAACCTTCCGGCAATGTCAAAATCGGAGTGAAGGTAAGTATACTCTTTAACTCTTGGAAACTTTTTTCACACACTCCCGACAATAAGAACTTAACCTTCTTTTGAGTTACCATAGTCAAGGGTGAAGCAATTGAGGAGAATCTATCAACGAACCTTCTAAATAATTAAAGAAGCCAAAGAAACTTTGAATATACAAAGGGAAAAGAGGTCTAGGCAAATTCCTTACCACTTTCACCTTCTTAGGATCAAATGCAATACCCTTGATGAAAATAATGTGGCCAAGGAAAGCAACAGATATCAACCAAAACTCGCATTTGCTAAACTTTGCAACCAATTAATGATCGTTGAGGATTTGCAAGATGATTCTTAAATGATCGGCATGATCATCCTCACTCCTAAGAATAAATTAAAATATCATCAATAAACACAATCACGAACATATCAAGGTATTTCTTAACCACCCTATTCATCAAATCCATAAAAGTGGCCGGAGCATTTGTCAACCCAAATGACATCACCAAAAACTAATAATGATCATATCGAGTTTGAAAAGTTGTCTTCGGAATCTCACATTTCCTTACCCTCAATTGATGATAACCCGATCAAAGATCAATCTTTGGGAAGAAACTAGCACCTTGAAGTTGATCAAACAAGCCATCGATGGTTAAATAGGATACTTATTCTTAAGCGTGACCTTGTTCAATTGCTGATAATCAATACACATGTGATATGAACCATCTTGCTTCTGTGAAAACAAAACTGGAGCACCCCATGGTGTGATGCTCGGTCGGATAAAACCCTTATTTAACAAGCCTTTCAATTTATCCTTTAACTTCTTAAGTTCTGCAAAAGCCACGCGATAAGGAGGAATAGAGCTAGGTTGCGTATCCCGGAGAAAGTCAATACTGAAGTCTATTTCCTTTTCAGGAAGAACACCCGGAAGATCATTGAGGAACACTTCCAGAAACTTATTTAAAATCGAAACTGACTCAAAGGTCGGGGTTTCAGAATATGTATCCCTAACCCAAACAAGCTGATAAATGCAACATAAAGAAATCAATTTCCTAGTCTTCAAGCATGATATAAACTGACCCTTAGGCGCTGAATTTCCCCCTTTCCATTCTAATATAGGTCCATTCAGAAACTAAATTTGACCACACGAGTTTCACAATCAATGGAAGGATAATAAGAGTGAAATCAATCCATACCAAGAATAACATCAAAATCTAACATATCAAGCTCTAAAAGTTAAACATGAGTGAATCTAGGAGAAACTAAAATGGGACAATTTTGATAAATTCGATTATCAATAATAGAATCACCAACTAGAGTAGAGACTAAAAAAGGGTCTAAATGAATTTTGGGATTAACACCTTATCTCATTACCACATAAGGAGTCACAAAAGACAATGTAGCACCTGGATCAAGCAAAGCATATACATAAAGATGAAAGACTTTCAACATACCACTCACAACATCTAGAGAACCCTCGTGATCATGTCAAGTCTGAAGAGCATAGAATATATTCTAACAAGGCGCACCCAAACAAAAAATCACTTGGCTGAGCTTGCCTACCATCCCTACCTTTAGTAGAGATAAAAGGACAATCCCTCAACCTGTGACTACTCTTTCAACAACTATGGCAAACATCCGTACCAGCTAAACATTTTCTCGAATGACTCTTGCCATACTTTTGGCAAGCAAGGATCGAATATCCATTACCTCCACCTCCTTGAGGCTTAGTATTAGACACATCTCTTTGTTGAACTTTTAAACTAGAACATTAGAAGAACCTTAACCAGAGAAATTTTGCAGGAATTACGGATGGCGATGCCCACCAGACCTAGAATCAGAAAAATCACTATCACCGGTCCTTACCCTTTTTTACTCTCTTGACTTCTTCTATAGCTTTTCCTCTTCAATTTTTTTGGCATGTATCATCAAACGAGAGATATACATCTCCTTAATCAACAAGGTGGTACGAAAATCTTTGAACACCATCTCAGACACACCTGATACGAACTCACTCATCGTCACTGTCATGACTGTCACGACCCAGGAGCACCCCCAAGTCGTAACAAGGCGTACTCGACCCCGAAGGGGTCTTATACGAGCCACATAGTCATTCATTGCATTCAATAATGAAAATAGTGCGGAATAAAAAAAAACGTATTTACATCCACACATTTAAACTTCTTAAAACAACTTTAAAAACACACAGC
>JAJOOR010047512.1:0-12502 GCA_036250505.1 Solanum acaule
AGTAGTATTGAGACAGTTAACTAGTCTTAACAGATTGTACCATGGGGTCAAGGGTTGAGTGGAGATGGGAAAGCAGTAAGGAGTATGTCGCGATTGGTTGGACGGGTTGGTAGTGGTTTCATCGGGAAACTTCTTGAAGGACTAGAATGGTTTGGCAAAGATCAAGACTAGAATGATTAAGGGGTTGAGAGTCAAGTGTACTAGTGTATATTTAGGTTTCTAGAATTTGTAAGGGCGGAAAAATATAAGGGTGGAGGAATTAACAGTCTTATTGCTTTTTCCTTTTTAGTCGATTTCTTATATTATGTGGTGAGAATTGGGTTGACCGATGACGCCTACCAGTACGTGTGGTTGTACTGATACTACTATTGCTATGCCTTTTTGACATAGTCTGGTTGCAGGATCAGTGATGTTTCATAGATGAAGACGAAGATAATCTCCATCAGCTTCTATTTTTCCTTCCATGTGGTGGGAGCTGCGTCATTTATAATTTTGTTATACTTTGTACTCTTAGTAACTCTTGTACCTGTTTAGACTAGATTCCTGGGGGTGTTAATTACTTTACAAGTCTTAACTGGAATTGTTTTAAAAACACTTTATTTATAAAATCTACATGAATTTCTTTTGTCTATAGTTTACTTAATCTTCCACATGTTTTTAATTGTTTGTGAATTGAGGGTTCTCCTATTTAAGTGTCAGATTAGGTTCCCCACGGCCCGATGGGTTGGGTCATGACATTTAATTATCAATAGTTTGTATTTTTCAATTAATTAGTTTATCATTAAAGTAATTATTTTATTTCGTTAAGATTAAGAAGCTCGTTAATTAATTAATAATTATTCGTCTTATTTTATTTTTTTAGCCGAATTCACGAATTACATCCGAATTTGGCTAAATTCTTAAGTAGCTTGGCCAAATTTGCAATATGTAAAGCTATTTCCTAATGAGTAAATTTTTAATTGCAATCTTATTACCTAAACCCAAACACACTTTTCAGCCCACAAAGGTCCAATTATTTTTTTTCCAGCTGGACCAATTCTTCTAATTCAGTAGCCCTATTTGCAATTTCATAAGACCCAACAATACATTACAAAACCCACAGATCTTCAGCAACAAATTTGGGCCTTCAAGTCCAATAATTTGGACAGTAGGGAATTTGGACCAAATTGGCCCAAGTTCATTATTTCTCTAATTATTTCTTTCACTATTGTGATTATTCGATCATAATTTGTCTTGACTAACTTTAACTTTATTTTGACTTAGTTAAATTCCCTAAAGAAGAACTAATTTATTTTGTGTGGGTTCATTTGTTTAAATATATTTTTTTATAAACTCTTTTCTTTATTTGTTCAAATATTTTGGTTCAAATTCTCTGTGTTTAAAATTGATTCAAAGTTATTATTTCTTTTAGAATAATTCAAGAGTTTTTCTTTGCTTAATTATATTTTCTCAAGTCTTAATCACTCTTAATTTATTTAAAATTATTTAAAGTTCATTGCTTTTTAAATATCTCTGTCACCTTAAGTGTTTTTCTTTAAAGTTGGTCAAAAGTCAAACATTTAGTCAAGTCGCAACTCAACCGCATGTTAGCGGACACTTCATGTTCCTTAAAACCCTTCTTGAATGTATATAAGAACCTTGAACCCCTTAGGTATTTTTCAAATGATTTAGTCTGTTTAAGAGTTTTGAAAATTTTAAAGTTTTCTTGATTTTTCTTAAAAATCAAGTGGCGACTCTTATATAAATTTGGTTTTCCTTTTAAAATTAATCTAAATTGATTTTTTTAAAATAAAAAAGTCTTATATTTCTTTTTAAAACATTGAAAACATAAATTGCGGGTCTGGTGTGGAATTTAATCAGGTTCTAACCATTAGACTTGATTGATTATTTGACTAACTATTTGGTATGTAATATTTAGTAATTATTTTATTGGTTGTGCTTTATGTGTTTAATTTAGATTGTTTAACTGTCATTGCATTCATAACATTTATTCTGCCAATCGACACTTTTTTATATAAAAGTCTAAAGGATGATTATGCGGGTCGCAATCGTTCGTTATCCAAATTGTTTATCGGGGTACCCTGGCGAATGTAGTTGGTGACTCGATGGTAAAAGGTCACTAAATACTCCAGCCTAAGTTGTCCACTTGGATCATCAGTCCACTTAAAATAAAGCCCACTCTTAGTCAACTAGCGTAGAACGAAGCTAAATCCTGAAATTAGTGCATTTGCCTAAGATGACCAAATACCCAAGGCATGTTGGGCCATTAGACAAACCACCTTGAGTCCAAAATGGTCAAGGCCTAAACGGATGATCATTCTTATGTGTTTTTGAAGGATGTATACGACGTTGCCAAACCATTGTCCCTCGGGGTTGTGAGTTTATTTTAATAACTTATTCTAGTCAAAAGAGGATCTTCACGAGCTACTATCCAAAAGGCGTGGACATTCTGAGATGAGAAGAGATCAAGAACGAAGGATTATACCCTTGCGTGAGACTAATTATTTGTATCTCATATTCTTTATTATGTATCCCCATTCATTTATTCATAACATTTGTATAAATTTGGGTTTTGGAGCAATGAAATGTTTCAAATAACGTTATACATCCTTCAAATCGTTAGGCCTACCCTTGGCACAAAATGGTCACATATCTGTTTAGAACGCGCCATAATTGTTTATGTGTTATAGTTGCTTATGTGAATATGTTGCTTTATTTGGAGATGTTCTAGTTCACTCTTTTTCGAAAATTTTTAGATCACCTTAAGCATTATAGTTTCACAACAAAATTTGGCCTTCACTTTCAAATTCTAAATATTACCCTCTTAAATCAGAAAAAGGTAGATTCTTCATCTCAAATCCAAAGAGATTCAAGCTAATCGAACTACGTAGGACTTGAATTCTCCTCTTTGAGATACATAGGCAGCCTTTCAAGGCTCTGTCCCTATTTTTGAGAAATTCTATTTTTCCCACTTTTGCAAGGAGATTAGAGCTTCATCTAAACTGAAATAAAAGTGCGACAATGCAAGGTACAAGATGACATTGGCTCAACATAAGTCGACTTTTCTGTCACTAATCCCAAAATCAAATAGACAAATTTCTGTCTACTAGTATTTTTCTGTGGGATAGTTTATCTTCAAGTAAAGCAACTCTTATGTGTTTGCGGCCATGTTTGTGATATTTTGTATTATTTATCATCTACACAAACTAACATATTTTTATTTTGAGTTATTTTTGTTTGTCAAGTACTCAAAATTGATCTGTTCTGAATAAATGGCAGAACATCCATACTTCACAAGGTCTAAAGACCCCAAAGATTTGTTCTCTAATCGAAGTTTGTCAAAAGGCAAAGAAAAAGTGGTTGAAAATGATGAGAACACTAATTTGATCAAAATTATTGTGAATGACCCTATCATTGCTGAAAGGAACAAGCTGATTGCACAATTGTTCCAACAGATTGCTGAAATGACGGCTGAAATGTATAAGACTTGAGATTTGACAAATCTGGCTATCATACACTCCTATTCCAAACAAAGAAAGGTCTCCACTCCATGTTCCTACTTCAAATCCAACATCCGAACATATTCCAAACAATTCATCCACCGCTACGATTTCGAAACCTTCCATCATCGTCCTAACCACCTCTAACCCGCAACATGCTAGACCCTCACACCAAAAGTTACCTTCTCAAAATCCAAATAGCAACAATCTCCAGAATTTTCCTCTTATCGATCAAATTCCTACTCAAATTGTTCAAAACCCACCTAATACTCAACCCATACCTCTAAAAACCGATTTTCATATTCCAATATCACCAGAATCATACCTTTCATTTACCACACATTTTGAACTTGATCATTGAGAAGAAGGAGTGGAAGGTCATATAAGGAAATTCTGAGCAAAATATCAAAGAGGAAGTTAAGAGTGCAATGAAGCACTTTCCTTACACCACAGACATTGTGGTATTGAACTATGAAGACCTGTGCATTCATCCACATTTTGACCTTATGGAAGGTTTTAAAGTACCAAAATTTGACATTTTTAGTGGAGTTAAAAATCCTTTTGCTCATTTGGGGGCTTATTGTGATCAATTTGTGGGAGTTGAGAAAGATGAGGCGTTGTTAATGCGGCTCTTCAGTCGAAGTTTGAAAAGAGAAGCTCCGAAATGGTTTATTTATCAAGAAATGAAACAATGACCAAGTTGAAATTCTTTAGCTAAAGAATTCATTGAGAGGTTTGCTTATATTGTAGAAATCATTCCTGATCGATACTATTTGGAGAGAATCAAATAGAAGTCTACAAAAAGCTATCGAGAATATGCCTATCATTGGAGAAAAGAGGTTGTAAGAGTTAGGCCGCCCATGTCTGAGAAAGAGATTATTAAAGTCTTTGTGCGCATTCAAGAGCTAGAATTCTACAATAGGATGTTGCTCATTTTAGGAGGGAAGTGCACTGAGATAGTCAAAATTGGAGAAGCTATTGAAGGCAGTCTTAAGATCGGAAAAATCATCTAAATGACTACCCAAGCTGAATCCTCAGGATCATTGAGGAGGAAAAGGGAAGATGTTTCCTCTATCTCATTCGAATCGAGGACGAAATCAAAGAGACATGCAAAATCTGAAACCTGCTCCTTAGTTCTACAAAATCCTTACCCCAAGTTTTATATCCAACCAAATTAGCAAGCTCCATTGCCAAATTATCAAAATGTCCAACTAAGTTACAAAACTCCATTGCCAAATTACCCAAATGTTCAATCAAGGTACCAAGCCGTATTTCTAAATTACCAAAATGCTCTTCCAAATTATCTAACTTTACAATACCCAAATTTCCAAACGCCAGCACCCACTCGCCAAGATCCTCCAAACTATCATCAAGTACCTCCACCTCCACGAAATAATTACAATCTTCCTCGTTGAAAACTTGAAAAGAGACATCTTTAAGTTTTCACTCCTTTAGTTGAGAGTCGAACTTAGTTATTCGAGAGGTTGAAAGTTGCTGGCTTGATTACGACAATTGAGCTAAAACCAATCAATACATACTATAAGTTCTTAAAATTGGATCTTAGTTGTGCTTACTATTTGATATGTTTTGGACATACCACTGAGGATTGCATCAACTTGAAGTATGAATTTCAAGACTTGATTGATTAAAAGATTGTCACTCTCCGAACTGTCACTTCCAATTCCAACAGTAATTCACGACCGAATCATGGGGGGTTTACCATTAACATAATTGACGTCGAAGAAGATTGGTGTGTGGGTTAAGCTATAATCCCAAGAAACCCTTACCCCCTTGGGAAAGTGGTAGCTTCTCTGAGCATAAGTGAGAACTCAAAATTTGTGATCATGGAACTCCATCATTCTTTTGATTTAATGTCAAGAGAGGTTCAAAACAAGAAGTAGATTAATCATGTTCCACCAAAGGCGTTACCTCATTTGTATCATCCCTTTCTGGTAGAGGAATATGCCAATGATGACAGTCTTAAAGAAGGAATTGAGGATCTTTTTGAAGAAGGTGATATTGTGCTTGAAGAGATGATCGAGACACCAGGTGTACGAGACGTCGAGCCAATGAAGTAAATTTTTAATTGGACTTCCACTCCACTCTTGATTCCTCGCTCATCTTGATAGACAAAGATGAATATTATGCTATCTCTAAAGTTGGTGGTAGTCCAAATGAGGCCCGAGATCCACCCTTTATGTCACTTTAACTAGTTATGTTTTAATTTCCCTCGTAACATTTGAAAAAGGCAAAATGATCTATGGTCATGGCGAAAGTTTGTATTTCCTTATTTCCAATGAAAGTCTCGTATATTGCAAAAAATTATTTCTCTTGCTTTAATTTTGTTTTCTAACAATATTTTTTATTTCAGTAAAAATAATTTTAAATCTGTCAATATCATGACATGTCACAAGCTGAATGAACAAAATGAGGCATGTCTACAATTTCAAAGAGCATGATGAGGAGATTATGATATCCTAACACCTTGCGATAGAATTGAAATAATTCTAAAATTAAGATAAGTCGAATTTGAATGACTCCAAAGTTGTGAATCCCGAAAAGGATGATTGTGTTAAAGAAGCACGAATCAACGTCTATCCGACAAAAGCTCAAAAAAGAGAAACTATAAGTTTACTTAGACAATACATCGATACCCTTGTTTGATGAAATGTCATGGTTGAGCATAGATATTTATCTCACAAGTTGTCAATCAGTTCTGTTTCTATCAAGAGCTATTATGTTCGAAGACTCAAAGAGTCTTTTTTTTCTTTTCCTTGTAATTGCATCATTTGTTTGTAATCGTCTCATGTTTTATAGTTAGAAAATTATCTCTTATAATGAACTATGTCTGACCTGAATTCTCAAGTCGTTCAACCCTTCATCCATTTTCAATATTTCCCCTTTGTACTTGAACTACGTTAGACTTGAATTCTCCTCTTTCAGATACGTAGGTGGCATATGTCGGTCTCAGTCATTTTCTTATTAAAATTTCCTATTTTTGTTAATCCTTGAGAGGCAACTCCGTCTTCCATGATTCCTGTCTCAATGGGATACGTAGGAACCACAACGGTTTGGTCACATCTCCTGTAGGACTTCTATTTTCCTTTACTATAGAAACTGAGACATAATTTTTGAGAGAGACACAAAAATTCTCAAGAAGAGGATCTGTCCAACAAGTCAAGATTGAAGATACATTGCAAGTAGCAACTAAGAAGAAATTTTTAAGAGGGTCTCAAAAATTCTACAAGTCATATATCAACAGTTCGAGATACTCCAATACATCTAATTGGGACATACATTTTTGAGGATGGCCTCAAAAATTTCTTCAAGCATCACTAGAAGTTTGTAGTAAATTTCGAATATCTAGAGCATGATTAGAAGTTTGAAGCTAACTTCAAATGATCTCTGGCATCGTTAAAGTTTATAATCAACTTCAGCAATCTCTGACACCGTTGGAGTTCAAAATTAAGTGCGAAATTTCCCAATTATAGTAGATTTTGGCAGGACCATGTCAGAAATTTCTCAAGCTTTAAGGATCTTTTGAAATTTATACAACAAGTTATCAAACACGTCAAAAGTTTTGAACCAAGGACGTTCACTTAAGCTATGCATGACATGACATTTGACAGTGACATTTTCCAAATTGATTCTCAAAATTTCATTTTCCTTAAAAAAATTTAATATGTCAAATACTCTGTATAAATTCATCTTACGTCTATCGAGAAGTGAAAGATCGGAGCGATTAATCAAAGATAGCAAGAGAAGGAGCAAGCAATCGAAGAAGTCAATACAAATCATTTATTTTAAAAATTAACAATTTTTCTGTGGATGCAGGTTTATAAGAATGCCACAAGATCATCATATTCCTCCATTCAATGAATACGAAAAAGTAAAAAGGGCAAGGAGCTTCCCAAAATTGAAATTTTTTTGTGGATACAACAAAGTCATTGAAGTTTCTTCAGAAGAAAAAGAGACAGTTTGAAATATGAGCAACAACACCTCATTCAAATATCCAGCAAAGCATGAGTCAAAATGAATACAAAATGTTCAAAATAGGAACAAGTGAAAGTATCACTCTCAAGATATACAAGCTTCTACAATGACATCGAGTTATATTTTTCAGCATCAAGGACATTTGAAGAATATTCACAAATCACGTCGTTATCAAACGCGGTAATGTGAATCACCTAGGTTTTATTTCTATTGTATTATCAAATAAGGTAATATTATCATCATACCGATGAATCATCATCATCACCCTATCGACGGATCTTTATTATCATCATCCTACCTATTCATCAACAATATCCTACCAATGGATTAACACTATCCTACCAATAGATCAACATCATCCTACCAATGGATTATCAGTATTATCCACCCGACAGATCTTCATTATCATCATACTACCAATGGATCATCAACATTATCCTACTAATGGATCAACATCATCCTATCAATGGATCATCGGCATCATCCTATCAATGGATCAATATTATCCTACCAATGGATCCTGATCATCCTACTAATGGATCATTAACATTATCCTACCGATAGATCTTCATTATCATCATCCTACCAATGGATCATCACCTGCCAATGGATCAACATCATCCTACCGATAGATCTTCATAATCATCTTCCTATCGGTGGATCATCATCATCATCATCTTACCGACATATCTTTATTATCATCATCCTACCAATGGATCTTCATCACCATTATCCTACCAATGGATAATTGTCAATCATCATTCTATCAATGGAGCATCAACATTGTCATCTTATCATATAGCACATTAACCTACCAATGGATCATCATCATCCTACCAATAGAGCATCAACATCCTATCAAAGAGCAACATTATCCTACCAATGGATCATCGTCATTCTACTAAAGAAGAATAATCATTTTATCAATAGAGCATCAACGTCATCACCCAGAGAGACATCATCATTAACCCATAATGAAGCATCATCATTCTATCAATATCGTTATCAACAATATATTGTATTAAAGAAATAGTTATCATCATGTCATATCATATTAATTCATCATCTATTGCGTCAAAACCAACTGAGGCTAATGTAAGAACATTTATAATAAAGAACATGTGTCGAATACAGTAAAATGTATCAATTCTTTATTTAAATTACTATGTCTACTAATAGGTTTATTTCAGTCTTTGTCGAGAGCATATGAGAAGATGAATTCTCAAATCAAACCGAAGGTGCAGACAATATAAAAAAGGATGCAACACAATGTTGAACTTTTTATTACTATACCCTATCATAAGTCATGTGGGTTTTTCTTTAGGTTTATCGATCTCAATTTTGCATCCAAAATTTTTTGGTTTCCACCAGCAACTTTTCAATCTGAGTGACAATGCACCAAGAGCTTTGGAAGTTATGTCTGTGTAAGTTCTTAATTATGGGTATGAAGCGCACCACATTCATGGCTAAGAGATTGCAAGCCTCTATTTCATACTCGGCTTATTTGTCACTCTTCCCAACCGAAAGATATTTTAGCATACTAGATTTCCTTTTCAACCGATCGAGTCGAACTATAAGTAGTCTGATTCCCTAAGTTGAGGGATATGTAGGCGGAATTAATGTTGAAAACTCGGTTGTACTTCGACATTCTCTCTTAAATCATATCTCAAGCATTCCGGTGCCTTCATAATTTGACATTGGGATAGCTTTTGAATTTCTTCATATTCATGCGTTAAATCTAGCGTATCGAATTACAAGAGTCCAAGATTCTCATATAGCTTGAGATACGTAGGAAACCCGATGTCGAGGTACGACCATAATTCCTAAAGTCCGTATCAAAATCCCTTTCTTAAATGATGAAGATGTGGTCGGTCAAAATTGGATTCGTCCATTTCATTTGCCTCGAATTTCTTTCATCAATCCAAGTCAAACGAGGGACAGTTGTTGACACCCAATTTTGACCATCCACGATAGGAATTAGTTTTCGGGTTTTTTAATTTCAAACAATTTGGAATAATTAGTTTTATAAAAATTCAAAATATTTTTCAAGTTATTTTTTAATTAATTTTGTCATTTTTTAAAATAATTTTTGAATAATAAGTATGTTTTATATAATTACGTATATAATTAGTACATTTAATGAATATCTAAAAAATCATCTAAAAACATTTTAGTTTTACTTAAATATTTTGTTAAGTAGTTTAATTAATCAATAGTTTGTATTTTTTAAATTAATTAGTTTATAATTTAAGCTAATTATTTTATTTTTTTAGGTTTAAGAAACTCGTTAATTAATAAATATTATTTCATGTTATTTTAAATTTTTAGCCAAATTCACGAATTACATCCGACCTTGGCTAAATTCTTAAGTAGCTTGGCCAAATTCACAATATGTAAAGCTATTTCCTAATGTATACCTAAACACACTTTTCAGCCCACAAAGGCCCAATTCTTTTTTTTCCAGCAAACCCAATTCTTTCACACTTTGCAATTCCATAAGATCCAACAATACATTACAACAATACGTACAACATTACTTGACCCTTGCGTCTTCGTCTTCCTTAGTCCAGCGAACGCATCAACCCAGAAGCTCAGCCAACGAACCAAAATCCCAGTGAGCCCATTCGTTTGTCAGTCGTGTCTCTCTCCCTCTCTCTTACCCCTCATATAAACAATATTCTCGAATTGCTAGGTGTCGAAATCATATTGCCTCTTCATCCTTCCTCCACATTCAAATTCGTACAAAGAATCTGTTGCCCTAAACCTTACCTCTTGGAGATTTCAAATTTCGAATTTCGAATTCGCTTAATCCCTCACCCGTTTCCCCCCCAATTTCCAGTCCTAAATCTTCTTCTATATATTCATCTCTTTCGGTCATTGTTGGGGGTTAACTGATATACAAAAAGAATAGCTTAAAATGGTTGGAAGAACAAACAAAAGAAATGATAAGAGAGCTTACATATAAATACATAACATATACATACGTAGAAATACATACAGAATAGGCTAAAGAGATACTACATGGACTTGGAGTCTAGATTTTTAGGTTTTCTTTCTTGTTCTCTGCTCACTGAAGCTAGTTGGAGTTTCATTCGTGGTGAAGTCGCTATTCCGCTGCTTATTTTGTCTCTGTTCTGCTGCTCCAAGAAAGTTGAATTTCTTCAAGAAAAAGAAGTGCTCGTTCGTTAAGGAGGAGGTAGACTTCTTGGGGCATGTTATAAGCCAAATCAAGATGGACGAGGCCAAGGTGTATCCCATCTTGTTCAAGTTTTTGGGAAGCTAAAAATACAGGGCAAATAGAAGAAAAAACTGTAGGAAAAAGGCTGATATACATTGGTATACATATATTGTATACATGATATATAGGTTGAAACGTAGCAAATACAAGGCTGAAAATTAACTTACAAGTCTCAGGAGCCCAAAAATTGAATTTTATACATCAGTATACATACAATATATAGGTTTCAGATGGTTATATACAACAGATGCAACGATATACATATGTATACGGAAACTGTATACAGTAGATATACATGCAAAAATGGGCCGAAAACCCACATATCTTCAGCAACAAATTTGGTCCTTCAAGTCCAATAATTTGGACAGTAGGGAATTTGGGCCAAGGTGGCCCAAGTTCATTATTTCTCGGAAAAACTACTTACGAAGACATACTTCACTACCATATATACATATTTTATCTCTAGTTTAAATTTTTTACATTTAATACCACTTTTTAATAATTATACCATATATTTTAAAAAGTTAAATTAGATACACAAATCTCTTAAACACGGAAATAAATAATTATCTTAAAGTCTAATCTCCTTGATTAATGGGACACTAATAATTCAAAATTTTGTTTCTATCAGATCACACCATTGTTTCCCATCCCAATCCCATTTACCCGTATGTATCTAACCCCCACCCCCATATAATTCACACATTCATAACTACTTATTGATAATCACCATGTTGTGATCCCAAATGGAAAGCGCTAGTGGAGAGTTATTGGGGTCTTGATCCTGCTGAGAGGCCATCATTCTCAGAAATTGAGAACTATGGCAGCGACAATGAATGTCAAATGATACTGTTTTAGGACTTACCATACTCGCTCCTTCCAAGATAGTCATTTACATTTTGTTCAATTTTTCGCTCATATTCTAATGTATCTCGATTTTTACCACTTTCATGTATTTGAGTAATGTAAATTTCATATTCTTCATCAATTTCTTCCTTTCTATCTTAAAGTTTCAAATGTTTGGTCATTGAGATACATGTATCATTACTTGCGAGATACATGTATTCATCGATTTTAAAAGTCGAGATACACAATTTATTACTTTGAACTAAAGGGTGTAACTTATTTCCTTCTTTAATTTTCGTATTCGATTTCAGAGATCCATCAACCCGAATGCCTCAACAATACTGTGATTTTCGCTACTTTCATGTATCTGACTATTGTAAACTTCATCTTCTTCATCAATTCCTTCCTTTGTATCTTAAAGTTTCGAATATTTTTACAAGTATCATTACTCGCGAGATACATGTATCCATCGGTTTTAAAAGTGGAGATATACAATTTATTACTTTGAATTAAAGGGTGTAACTTGTTTCCTTCTATAATTTTCATATTCAATTTTAGAGATTCATGAATCTGAATGCCTTAACACCAAATCACTATTAAGGGTTAAATCATTTATTTTCCGACAAAGATTAGAATTAGACTTGAGTATCTTAAGTTGGAATTTCCTTCATAGTTGGTGAAATGACCCAAAAGGTTCTTAACAATGTGCTTCGAAAGTTACCGGAAACTTGTTTAGCTATATATAAAAAAATCCGTTTCGTTTTTCGAAAATCCGAGTTCATATTCTTGTTTAGGGGGTCAAATTGAGTGGGAAATGGGTCTAACCTAAATTTTAGAGCAACCGTATCAAAATCCGAAATTTCCAAGTGAAGCCTTTTTCGAGTGTCTACTTTGGAGGGTCATATCTCCTAGCACACAAATAATT
>JAJOOR010047514.1:0-11899 GCA_036250505.1 Solanum acaule
AGAATCTCCCACAAAAGTTATATTACTTTTATATTTAAGTAAAGTTGAGTTTGTTATTGCTTTATCTTTAACGAACTAAGTTGTTTACACTATTTTACAAGCTTTATATATATTGCATGTGTCTTATTGCTTTATATTGAGTTCAGTTGTTCATGAGTTAAACAGAGCCAAGGTAAGTGTTCATTTGTACTCCTTTCAAGCTTAAGTTGTGGTTTAGCATTCCAACTCGCATACTCGTACATTAAATGTACTGATGCTAGTTGGCCTGCATCTTATTATGATGCAGACACAAGTAACCAGGATCAGCATCCAGCGCGTCGTTGATCCAGTTGAGCACTCCAGAGTCAGTGGTGAGCCTCCTTGCATTCCGAAGGACTCTTTTATTTCACGTTCCTAGTTTTTTTTTATTAGGATGTTGTGGGGTCTGTCCCAACATCCATTTCAGTATTATAGAGACTTCATAGACAGTCAGACAGTTAGTATTGAGTCTCTCATCTATGTATTTGCGGATACTTTGTTTTGAGACATAAGTTGTCATTTTGGCTAAGATGTTGTCATTTAAACTATTGTAATGAGTTTATTCTGTTGAGTTAAGTCTTCCACTGAGTTAAGTAAGCCAGGCCAAGGGTCCACTTGGGGCTAGCGATGGTCTCCGAGTGCCGGCCACGTCCAGGGTGTAGGCTCGGAGCGTGACAGAGGCGGGTTGAAAATGAAAAAAGTTGTTATAAGGAACGGGGTGGATTAAAAATTTTGCGGGTTAAGCTCAACCCGCACTGCCCCCGCCCCCGCCCCATTGCTATCCCTAACTATAGCAATAAAATATTCAGCAATTATTGTTAATTGTTGTTTGCATATACTATTATTACTAACAATGCCTGGACGCTTTAGGAAATATGTAATTTCTGGCCTGCAAATCTTGAACGACTTCTCAAGCACAATGAGATTCATGCTACATAGATCGTTACCGTTTGAACAAGAAGCTGGGTAAATGTCAGAGAACCAAACATTTCAGCTTTAACAAAACAATGTTAGTAGTTTAGAAAGTAAAATACACTGAGGCAACACAAAATGGGCACTGTTCTTACGAAAGAAACGATGGAGGAATAACAAGAACATAACTAGTCTTGGCTGCTTCCGTAATTATCACGTTTTTCATGCTGCCAACCATAGCCCTGTCCATCATGGCTTGTATCACCAGAATAGTGTCTGCCTCCTATCTGGAGTTGCGACATGTGATGAGGTATTGGTGGGGGTGGTGGGAGGGACATAGGTTGTGGCATCAGTATACCCTTGCTATCTCTGGTGTCCATGGAGTTACTACTCTGTCCACCTTCCAATCCTCTGTTGGTTGAAGGCAGACATGGCAGGTTTGAGGGCATTACACTGGCATTCCTTCCATAGTCTCCTTGGAGAAATACTGCTCTTCCTTGAGGATCAGTCGCATTAACATAACAATCTGGAGGAGGTTGAACTGCAGTGGGCTCAAACGGCCCAGCCGGCTGCCCCATATTCCATGGTCGAGGGTAATTTTCTGGAAAATTCATATTTCCTGCAGCACCAGTTGGAAAACCTAGCAAAGACCCTTGTTCTGATCCCCTTTCAGGAGTTGAGTCTGGCCTAGGCATCTCAAATGAAGCAGCACCATAAAATGGCTGAGCTCCATCAGGTGCAAACTGAGGATAACCAGATTGAGGAGCCAAACCTGGATTCAAACTCATAGGCACCGCAAAGCCTTGAGGTTGGTGCATGTGCATTGGAAATTCAGGAAAAGGGGAACTCCCCATAATCCCTTGCTGCTTGTCTGGAAAGTGACTTGGGTCTGGCCGCAATGAACCCTGCTGTGCATCAAAACCTTGCTGAGGTAACCGGTTCTGCATGCCAGGCCTTTCAAAGCCTGGAGGAGGATTACTATCAGACTGTTGCTCTAGTGGATGATTTTGGGTTGAACCAGTGAAAGATAGCTTTTGTTGCATAAAAGGCCTAGGAGGATGTTGGTCTCTAGTTTGAGAATGATGAGCTTTGTCTTCACGATCATGTGCCTGGGAACCTGAACCAGGAGAAAACATGGGCCTAGGTGGTGCTTGCACTGTAGATTCAGATGCTGCAGGTTTCCTAGCGCTAGCAGATTCTGAAATGTTTTCATCTTTCTCAGCACGAAGGAGATCACTGTGATTCTCATGAATATGAGATTCAAATTCAGTCTTCTTCAGAAAGGACTTGAGACAATGCGGAGCTGCGCAGACATAGACCCCTTCCAGCATTTTAATCGTTTGAATCTTCTGAATGCGTTCATCACAGCTGAATAAGAAAAATGTAGTTTGGATTCCATATCATTAGATCAGAGAAACAAGTATGGAACAGGTAAAGCCAAACTAACCAACCTAGCTTACTCATAAACAATTAAGTAGCAATACAGTTGAATAAGGATGTGTGAGAATTCTCCAGATGATGCTTATCATGACAATCTTAAATGCACTTGATGAGATTCCAAATTTCGAGTCAGTTAAAATCAACCATCTGCCATGACAAGGGATGATGAAACTCTTCACAGGAGCAATATCTCTCTAGCTTGGAAGAGAAATTCTAATAAAATGGTATTCAAAAACTAGCCCAAGCTGATATAGGATTAGACTAAAAAACTAAGATGTCAATGCCCTAGTCTACTCGACAAAAAAAAAAAAGGAAAATTCGGGCCTAACAACAGAGATATGATACTGAAACATGACCTGACAAAATATCAATGTGAAATTCAGGTTTAAGTAGAACAGCCAGGATCTAAAAGACACACCTTATAGTACCCCATGCTGCTACCAGCAGCATATCCCCTATAATCCTTTTGACTTGCCATCATTAAATGTGGGGATGTCCAAAATAATATTTGATACATAGTTGATAATTTTATATCCTAAAGCAATGATAATATCACTCTTAAAAGTGGAGAAATAGGATATATGCTTACAGGTAGCAGAGAGAGTCGCTCCTGGCACAATCTAAACAGAAGATATGTTCACATGGACTCTGCAAAAAGAAGATAGTAAAGATCATTTTGACTAGAAATGTAGTTGAGAGAAGTAAATATAAAGGTGATAGTGTGTTCCAACAGTTCATAACATTGATAATGTCATCCAACATGAATCATACACCAGCTTTCAAAAGCATAACCCAGTTAGTGTATGACATACAGACATTTCGTAATAACAAGAAAAAGTTCTGCCAGACTTGCCACATTACACACAAGATAATAGGAAAAGCATTAACCAGTTAGTGTATGAAACGGGGACAAGTTATTCAATAAATGCATTATCTTTAAAACAAAAACAAGTTCTGGAATATGTGACATACATAAAACAATAGGAAATAGTTATTTTTGAAGGGGGTCATCTTTGGTGCCAGTTGAGTTCTGCAGATCACATAGAAGATATTTTGTAAAGGATTTAGGGGTTGTTTGGTAGAGTGTATTAAAAAAAAATGCGCATTAACCTTGTGTATTACTAGTACCTTGTTTGGTACTCTTTTTCAACCTATGTATAACTAATGCTTGCATTAGCTATACACTCTATTGTGTATTAAGGTGTGTATTGCTAATACCATGGATTTCTAGGTATTGGCAATGCAATGGTTTTAATGCATGCATTAACTCAATTAAAGACCCAATTGCCCCTCAATACCTTTTTTATATCTTTTCCACCATAATAGTGAGGGGTATCTTTGTAAATAATTTTTTTAATGCAATGCATTCTATTTTTAATGCATCAAACCAAACAATGCATAAAAATAATATATGTATAATTAATGAAAGCATAACTAAAACATGCATTGCTAATGCAAGCATTACTAATACACTCTATTTAGCATTATTTTTATACACTCTACCAAACGACCCCTTAGTGATTTACAAGGGAAATATTTGCTCACCCAAGTGATGGCACGAGGGATATATCAAGTAGTGGTCAATCTAAGAATGCCCATAACAGTAACTGAAGTTAGTATAGTACCAAAAAAGTGGCCACTGGAGTCCCTTTTTTTGGTAAAAAGAAGTTTGACTTCTCTCTAGTTTCTTTCTTCCATATCCCACTTTTCCTCTTTTGGTTTCCAGCTTATAACTTTCTCATCACAATCAGCCTTCCAAATCCAACAGCAGAACAGCCAATATTACTAAGTGGCCACAGGAGGATATCCAAAAGACAGTTATTATCAAATGGCATCAAAATCAGGAAAGAGAGCAGCAGTGAACACCTCTTATCCAAGTGCCTCTTAAGGTCATTTCAATGAATGCCTTTAAGCCCAAATCAGAGGTAATCCAGAAATAGTTTGTTAAGGATCAAAGGCTAGCAGGACTCTAGATCACCCCCATAAGCCACGATTTATTCCTTTCCGAACATCCTTCGATACAAGAGGCAGTGCAAGTTGAAGAAAGTGATTGGATTTGGAATGGAAGAGGATTCCCTGGAATGATGGTAGCTGGTAGCGGGATTGGAACTCAAAAAAAAAAAAAAAAAGAGAGAGAGAGAGAGCGCATATGTTGATCAAGGTTACGGCATCCCACTCCATGCTTGGACTTTCAACATCTTTCGGAACTTAGGTGAACTCTTTGGAGATTCCATAGTCATTGATGAAGATACGAGAAGTAGATCTCACTTCTTTGGAGCAGAATAACTATTGATAGATGTCTTAATTTTAATCCTTGCAATCTGAATACAGAATTGAATGACTGGTGTTTAGATGGCATCATCATTGCCAATGAACATGTGAGACTCAAATCAACCGAAAAAGGGGAGAAGAAGGGAGAGCAGGTGAAACTGGTGGCAACCTGTGGAAAAGGTGATGTGTGATGACTCTTTCTTCTTGAGCCAAACGACACTAGGCCATGTGCCATCTGGCACTACTCGCGTGGCTCCTCATGTGGGTGTTTCGAATTTGGAAGGGAAGGTGCCAACTAAAGCTTTGGCTTTTGATTTGAACCAAAGCTTAGTTACTGCCAGGTTTTGGTATTTTGGGTTCATGTAATGAAAACTTCGGTTAAACCAAAGAACAATATCGAATATCGAAGTTTTATTTAAAATAACACCGAAACCGAATTAATTCAGTTTTGTCCGTATTTTCAATATGTATGCTCAACCCTAACTAGAACAGACTCAAATGTGGTATAAATTATGGAGTGCGGTCGAAAGACAATGGGTAGGCACCAAAAAGCATTCTCAGGACGAAGCTTAAATATTAAGTTCAGGGGTTGAACAAGTTGAGCAAAAGAGAGATTCTCAAATCTTTGATTCGCAATTGGAAAGTTGACATCATATGCCATCAAGAAATGAAACTTGAGGTATGGATATCCAGTTTAATACATCACATTTGGGTTAATAGGTGGGTTTAATTGGGCAAAACTAACCGTGTGTGCTACAAAGGGAGGAATTATAGTAATAAGGGATAGTAGACAGTGGGACTGCATGGACAAATAACACGGAAACTATTTTAAGTCATGTACGCTTGAAAGTTTGAATGAAGATTTCTGGAAGGTGTGGACGACCTCTAAAGTAAAAGAACGAGGTTGGAAACTGCCTAAAAAGTTCCTCACTTGTCGGCGTGTGATGTTGGTGCGCTTGCCGATGTTGCTACCGCTGGCGCATGCTAATAGCAACTGCGGTACTTATTAATGGGAGGAACACTCACTATGATATTAGTATTCCTACTCATCTGATGTCACTCATTCCAATACCAAAAATGGTGGTGCAATAATTTGGCATAATCAGGAGATCATTCTTTTGGGAAAGCAACAGTAAGGGGCACAATTTCAGTTAATAAAATTAACTGCCAAGACGCCAAAACAGGTACGACGCTTGGGGATCAAATATCTGACAACTCACAACAAATGCATGTTAATGAAGTGGCTATGCAGATATGTACAAAGTGATGAAGCTCTTCGGAAGCAAGTAGTCAGAGCAAAACATGGCTCACAAAATAACTGCTGTAAATTATCTCGGGCTTCTCATGGTATTGGATTATGGAAGTACCATCAGGAACTTATGGGATGATTTCTCTTAGAATATCACATAAAAGATGGGTTTCAGGAAAATCATATCAAAATTTGGAAAGATCCATGGCTCTCCCTAAATCACCTCTGATGCTGGATTTCCCAAATTTATTTCAAATTGCCTCAAATGTTGATTCCTCCATTGCACAGAACAGACATAATGTCATATGGGATCTACAGATTAGAAGGAACTAAAGGAACTGTTGATTTTATTACAAATACTGCAGTCCTTCACTTCCCCAAACCACACAAATGATGGTATAAGTTGGGGCAACACAAAAGGGGGGTATTCACAGTGAAGGTAGGCTACAAATCTTCACTAACTCAGATTGAGAATGTTGATCAATGGCTTTGGAAGCTAATACAAGATTTTCTTATTGATTTTTTTTTTTTGGTAAGGTTTATGTGGGATATGTTTAAAACTACCCCCAAACTCAAATATTTTTCCTTGGGCAGCAATCTATGAAGCCTACCATAGTATAGTATTAGCCGGATAAACATTCAGATAGTGAATAGATTTTACATGTACCATCAATGTCTGGTCACCAACAAACATGAAACACCTCTTCCTACTCTGCCAAGTAGTGGCTGACATTTGGAATATTTTCCTCTACTTTTGGATTTTCTTGAGTTACGACATACAATAGTATGCCTATGAGAGCCGGAGATTTTGGAAAGTTGATGAACAAAATTATCAGAAAGATCTGGCAGATTATACCAACCAGTATATTTTGGTGTATATGGTCAAAAAGGAATCGACAGTGTTTCAATTCCCATGCACTCTGTAAAAGCTAGGTGTATTTTAAACTTATTCCGTAAAAGCTAGGAGTACCTCTTAGATTTTGTCAGCTCCCTATCCTTCTAGTCTAAATCTCTGTTTTAATTTCCTAGTACTTTTGATTTCTGCATCCACCAGACGCCATTAATGAATTCTTGTTACTTCATCTATTAAAAAAGGAAGTAGTACTAAGTAGCAGCAGCCAGAAGGTAGCCTAGTCCTGACCTCTCATTAGTTGGTGGAAACAATCAGTATTGAGAAGTAATAGTAGGAATGTGAATATCATTGATTAAAGAATATGTTGCCTCTATAACAACAACGGAGTAGGACCCTTCAAAAATGTCATCGGGTGTGTGTAGGATCTTTCAACAGTAGTGCATTTTTGGAGGATCTGATGCGGCTATGACAACATTTTTGGAGAGTCCGAGCAACTTAGGGAAAAAAAGTTAAAACACTGAACATTCTATAATCACCAGAGGTCCATAAATAGCAATTAGGAAGTCCAACGGACACAAAAATTAGGGCAAAAGTTAAAGGGTTGAAGATTATATTGTATACTGACCAGACGTCCATAAACAGCAATTGGAAAGTCACAGTGGATACAAATATGCACTCGTTTACCAGGTGGGCGCAGGGACCTCCGGCCAACAGTTTTGAGCAGAGATGCAGGATTTACTGAACCAAGGCTCTTGGCTACAGGAAGATCAGCTAAAACAAGATGATCAGGACAAGCAACTTTAACAGTTTCAGGGGGCAACCTCTTAACAACTCCACCACTCTCATTTGCTCGCTTGTTAAGCAGGATCCGAAGCATCTTTTCCGATTAACTCTGTTTCTCCACCCTACTTCAGGCGGCTCTAGGGTTAAGCCCCCAAATAATATAAACAACCATCTATTTATATAAATTATTAGTAATTAGTGATAAAATTAATATAATATTTTTTTCATGTTTCTCGCGATTTTACTTTCTAATTTCAACTCAGATTCTTTAACTAAGCATTTTTTTGTCACATTTGGTAATTGAACAATACACTTAAATGTTTTTAATGTTTTCGTCATTGTTGTATTTTTTTTTTAAAAAAAAAAGACACTTCTTGGCCACTCAGGCTTATTTTATTAATTGATGAAATGAAAAATAACTTGTCCAATCGACCAAAGTTGGCTGACCCAAAAACAACCAAATGAAAATAAAAAGCAAATCTATATTTATCTATCTATTAATCTATATTATAAAAGCATGTATGTTCCATGTTAAATGTTGAATGACAAAAATATACCTAAAATATAATCGATTTTTAAGTCCTTACATATTTATTAGTGATTCAAGTTAGAGGTGGATGTAGTTGTAATTCTTTTTTGTTTACACCACGCATAAGCTGTGTTTTAAATGGTTGAGATGTTTTTAGGGGATTACCGGAGAAGAGAGGTGTCTGTCCCTTTGTTCTTCTGTGCTGAAACTTGAAAATTGCAACGAAGGAAAATCAATAAACCCCTTCGCAGTTATTTATGTACATGGGCCTTCATGTTTCACTGTCTTGATTTTGATATGCTCGATTTTAGGATTCATTTTAAAAGGATTAGGTCTTTATATATACTACAACATAGAGGAATTTTCATAAATATTGGTAGTTTAGTGCCTAATTACCAAACATAATGATTGTTTGACTAATTATCAAAAGTAGCATCAGTTTTGAAGTTTGTTGCATCACTGATACATCTTTCTGAAATTCATGCTGTATCACTGATGCATTTTCGCATTGTATCACTGATACAACTTTCTAAAACTCATGTTGTATCAGTGACACGACAATTTTGTTGTATTTGTTCGCTCAATCTAGTTGGATTCACTATATCTATTCACTCAACTTAATTGTATCAACAATATCTTATTTTTTTATTTTTTTAACATTCGAAAAGTTGTATTCTACAGCATTAAGGGCATGTTGTCCACCTTCAAAAATTTACAGCCCTAACCAAAATTACAAGCTCCCTATGAATAATTTGATCTACAACTTCTATACAGAGCTGTTCACACCAAAAAAATAGGATACTAAACAATTCCATTTTACTTTGAGAATGGAATTAGATCTATCTTCAAAACATCTCCAATTTTTTCCTATTAGCTTCCACCACTTCTTTTGAGTCTTGCTAACCCCCCCTTCTGATCCAGCAACTAAAAAGATCAGAAGTGTGTTTTAGCATAGTCCAGTTGAAGCCTGTGATGTAGAGGAAAAGCTCCCAGATCTGTGTAGTGAATTTGTAGTGTAGGAATAGGTGTTTGTTAGTTTCCCCTGTCGAATTGCATAGGAAACATCTAGGGACTAGTTGCATTCCTTTCTTCTGAAGGACTTCTTGAGTTAAGCAGAGGCTCTTTTGATGACTAACCAAGTGAAACATTTCACTTTGGTGGGGATCATCCTCTCCAAATACTCTTCCAGTGATAATGGTAGCCTCCAACCCCAACTTCTATTCTTATCAACAATATATTAACTTAGTTGAATACATTGATTTTAGGGAAAGTCCGCTGTCTCACATACAACATTCGTTTGGAGGTTTTAAACAAAGCACTCAATTTTGCTGGATACACTTTCTCAATTTAGTTGGATACACTGATATAAGTAAAAAAGAATTCCCAAGCGTGTTTCCTCTATAACAACAAACACTTCGATGCAACACTGATTGCAACTTGGTAGTGTATATAACATAGCTGCAAACACCTAGTACAGATGCTGAAAAAGGTGATTGACAAACTAGTCTCAGGACATCCAAGTGCTTTCATTCAAATCAGAAAGATCATTGATGCAACACTGATTGCAAATGAAGTGCTTGACTAGAAACAAAAGACAAACTCTTGGACTTCTATGCAAACTTGACGTGTGAAAGGGATTTTGATAAAATGAATTGATCCTATTTCTTGAGTGTGCAAAATACAATGGGCTTTGGAGAAAGATGGGTTATATGAATTAGATTTTGCATTACCACAGTCAAATACTCAGTGATTCTGAATGGGAGACGAGGGATTCTTCTCACATCAGGAATTATGGGATGATTTCTCTTAGAATATCACATACAAGATGGGTTTCAGGAAAATCATATCAAAATTTGGAAAGACCCATGGCTCTCTAGATCAAATTTATTTCAAATTGTCTCAATGTTGATTCCTTCACTGCACATAACAGACATAATGTCGTATGGGATTTACAATTTAGAAGGAACTAAAGGAACTGTTGATTTTGTTACAAATACTGCAGTCCTTTACTTTATCTAACCACACAATGGTAGAATAAGTTGGGGCAACACAAAAGGGGTTATTCACAGTGAAGGCAGGCTAAAATCTTCACCAACTCAGATTGGGAATGTTGAGCAATGGCTTTGGAAGCTCATACGGGATAATTTTTATAGTTTTATTTTTATAAAGTTCACAAAGGATAATTATAAAATTACCCCCAAACTCAAATTTTTTCCTTGGGCACCAATCTATGAAGCCTGCCACAGGATAACGTTAGCAGGAGGAACATTCAGATAGTGAACAGATGACATAGCCTACATGTACCATCAATGTCTAGAGACTAAACACCTCTTCCTACACTGCCCAGTAGTTGCATACATTTGGAATATTTTCCTCTAATTTTGGATTTTCTTGGGTTATGACATACAATAGGATGCCTATGAGAGCCGGAGATTTTGGAAAGTTGAGGATGCCTATGAGAAAAACATACATCAGAAAGATATGGAGGATGATATCAACCAGTATATTTTGGTATATATGTTTAAAAAGAAATCGATGGTGTATTAATCCGCATGCACTCTGTAAAATCTAGGTGTATTTTAAACTTATTCCGTTGGCATAACTTTACACCGGTAGGCTCCCAAGAGTACCTCTTAGATTTTGTCAGCTCCCTATCCTTTTAGTCTAAATCTCTCTGTTTTAATTTCCTAGATATATGTACTTCTCATTTCTGCATCCACCAGACGCCATTAAAGAATTCTTCTTACTTCATCTATAAAAGAAAGTAGTAATAAGTAGCAGCAGCCACCAGGTAGCCTAGTCCTGATCTCTCATTATTAATAGTAGGAATTTGAATATCAATGATTGAAAAATATGTTGCCTCTATAAACATAGCTTTTAGGCAAAAGCTAGGTTCTCAACTCTTCAAAAATGTCATCAGACATGTGTAGGATCCTTTAAAAGTAGTGCATTCTTGGAGAGTGTGAGCAACTTAGGGCAAAAGTAAACGTTTGAACTTTCTATACACACCAGATATTCACAAATAATAATTAGAAAATCAGAGGCGGACACAAAAATTAGAGCAAAATTTAAGGGTTGAAGTTTGTATTAACTAGTGACCAAACGTCCATAAACAAGAATTAGAAAATCAGAAAAATTAGGGTAAAAGTTTAAGGGTTGAAGATTGTATTCTACACTCACCAGACGTCCATAAACAGCAATTGGAAAGTCACAGCAGACACAAAAATGTACTCGTTCAGCAAGCTGTCGGCGGGACCTCCGGCCAAGAGTTTTGAGCATAGATGCAGGATTTACTGTACCAACGCTCTTGGCTACAGGAAGATCAGATAAAACAAGATGATCAGGGCAAGCAACTGTAACAGTTTCAGGAGGCAACCACTTAGCAACTCCACTACTCTCATTTGCTGGCTTGCTAAGACGGATCTGAAGCATCTTTCCCGATCAACTCTGTTTCTTCAGGCGACTCAAGGATTAAGCCCCAATTAGGTATGCCCCAAATAATGTATATGTGTATCTATAGAAATGCGAAGCATGAATGTTCCCTGCAGGGCCGGCTTAACATAATTTGTGGCCTAAAGCGAAATTTTTATTAGAGGCCTAAAATCTATATAAATTTTATCTATATCTATTTATTTTTCTAAATTTCTAGACGTAAATTACTACTTAATATCTTTTATATAAATGATTTTTCAAACACTTTTTTTTTAATTATTAGTTTTAAGTAAGATTTTATCAATTCAACATTGAAAAACATCCTTTTATTGAGACAATTATTATATGAATTATTAACACAATTTTATAAGTAATAAGTTGATAAACTTTAAAGATAAGAGTTAGAATCATA
>JAJOOR010047518.1:0-13610 GCA_036250505.1 Solanum acaule
CGACCTCCGGAGGTCGGAATTTCAACATTACAAAAATAAAAATACCGACCTCCAGAGGTCGGAATTTAAAAAAATGAATATTCCGACATAAAATAAAAACCGACCTCGAGAGGTCAGTAAATACCGACCTCCAGAGGTCGATATTGAATAGCGACCAAGCTTTTTCCGACCTAAGCTGGGATGTCGGTTTTAGGTCGGTATTTCAGGGAATACCGACCTCTAGAGGTCGGTATTTATAGGTCGGTATTCACTGTTTTTTAGTAGTGATTTCTAAACCCTTGTTAAGTGTATAGAATTGTGTATTTCCTTGTGGTATGTGTTGGGGAGTAATGGGACTTGGTGATGGGTTGACTTGTCTATATTAATTAATTCTAATGATGAAAAAGGGGTAATAAAAGGAAATGTGATTAATTGTTGGTGTGTGATGTGTTGAGAATGGTTTGAAAGGCTTATTGACTCATTGTTGATGTTGTATCACGATTGTGTTGTTATGAATTGTGCATTATTATGAAAATGGTCATCTCTTCATTATATATTAACATGTCATTTGCATTGGTTCTAAGACATGGTTGTGATAAGTGTTATGTGAATTGAGGAAGAATAAGAAATTAAAGAGGATGTACCATTTCGAGGGACGTGTCGCACGCCGCGACGGATACCATTATCGAGGGACGTATCACACGCCGCGACAGATATTATATATCGAGGGTAGTGTCGCACACCGCGATGGATGCATGGACAGATATGTCCCCCATGGGTCCCGGACTGTGAGACAGCGGGTGTGTATCATTAGGACAAACATGCATCACTATGACTGACATTGCATTGCACATATTTATCATTGGTGAACGTGATCTTATGTGTTGTTGATCTTGTAAGTACCTTTCTATGGAATTTGTGATTGATGAATATTTAGTTTGTTGTTGAGGATATGTAATTGTTAGAGTGTTGTTGTTGAGTTGTGAGCTATGTAAATTGTGAACTGTTAGGTTGGACTGGTTTTATGCAGGTTGTAGTTGTGGAGGTTCGGTTAGGGTGGTAAGGAGTACCCATATTCTATTCCCTTAGCTTGTGTTTAGAAGTTTACTTGCTGAGTACCGTGTGGTTTGGTACTCACCCCTTGATTTTACACTTTTTGTAGGTTATGAGCCCGAATCTTCGTGATACTTTCTATTATCTTCTTTTCCGAGGCTTCCTGTGAAGATTTGTGAGGTAGCTGTTTGTCATCTCAGCGGACCTTTTTACTCCTATATATGATCTTGTTCTACTTTAGTAACAACATCATTTGAGACTTGTCTTTTCTTTCAAATCTATTGTAATACATTAGAGGCTTATACACGTGACTACCAGGTTTTGGGGTTTTATTTCGAGTTGATTATGACTTCCGCATTAGTAGATGGTGTTAGTTTCTTTTTCTTGTTTTTACTTCTGCATTCACCGTGTGAATTGAGTATTAGGCTGACTTGTCTTGGTGGGATAAGACGAGTGCCATCACGTCCATTTTTGGGTCGTGACATTTACATTCTTTTTCTCTTCCCTTTTTTGTCTTTACTTCTATACTCCATTCCAAAATAAATATAAAGAAGAAAGCACTTCAAAATAGCATATAATACTAATTATAATATCCTATTATGAATTAATAGTTGTCACGACCCAAGGGTACATAGAACCCCGAAAGGAACCATGTAAGCCACTTAGCATATCATAACATAAGTAAAGAATAATAAAGATTAAAACGCATTTTTCAAGTCCAAAATTTTCATAAAGGAAAGTGAAAGTCTAGACTTGTCTCAATTAGCCATCTATTACAATCGAGTATCAAAATAGGGTCACAGCCCTTACAATAATATCTGAAAGTGAAAATACAAAAATGAAATTACTAAATGACAATATCCGTCCTCGAACCATGAGGACTCACCAACTAGCAAGGAGAATGATCAATTCCAAGCTCTAGCCACAATGGAGACCACCTTGAGAACCGGACCCTACACTTGGGGAAAATGTAGGAAAATATGGGTTAGTACAAGAATGCACTAAGTATGATAGCCATGCATGAAAACCTTGCAAACATGTTAAAAAGGAACATTTAGTTGAAAAGCATGCACTTTACCAAGTTTAAGAATAATCATGAAGATTAGTGTAAAAGCATAAGTCATAAGTATATTCAACATATAGGTCATCATATCATAATGGAAACATACCATAAATACCCTCAAAGCATCCTTGTGCAATGCATGAATAAGATCCCATAATCCTACCCACACTAAGGAAAGCTTCTTGAGTAACTATAGTTCATAATTCATATTCTTGTTCATACTATCATAGTGGGATTAGCCTCAACCGACATAGACCATGTGAGCTTAATCATGAAATCCGGTGTCTACCCCACACCGAAAAGGGGTTGTCCTACTTGCCTAAGGTAGAACCATACTCTTAGCTTAGGTGGATCCACTAGCTAAAGACATATGTGGTCACATAGTTATGGGATAGGGAGATTGCTTCTAGAAACTCGGACTCAACTATGGTAGGTGGTTTCCATCTCATGAGATACATACTTTGGGAACTCGAACTCAACTAAGGTAGAACGAACCCATTTGGAAAACCGGACTCAACTAAGGTAAAAGCTTCCATCTCATATTCATATCCACTCGGTGCTAAGCATTAATTCCCATAGATTTCATATTAAGTCTTGACTTAAGTTCATATTCATGGAAGAATGTCTTGACACTCAATCCAACATAATTCACACTATAGCTCATAGATTCAATAAGTGAGAATAGCCTTTCAACCTTAGCATCATCATATTGTGAGAAAAACCCTTCACATCATATCATATTCATACATAGATGTGTAGATGAGAGTAACTTATCAATCAATACACACGAGATCATAATCATACTCACTTTACTCTCAAAGTGTTCTCATATCATAAACAAACCCTCATAATCATGCATAATTCTCATACATTGCCCTTCAAGGACCATAGATCATAATTCACCAACACATCTAGAATTACTACATTAGACATGGATGATAACATAATTCAAGTAGTTCAAGTACTACATGCATAATTCAATCATATTCTACTTGCATCAATCAATACCACACTTTAAGATTCAAATTGGGAAAATACGGAAATTCATGAATTCTTGGGGAATTTATCTTAAAAACAGTAAATAATCATCAATTAGATCATAATATAAAGCAACTAATTCATTAGAATCATTTTTGAAGTGAATCCATGACTTGGAGTAAAACCCTAGCTTTTGGGCAAGTTACAAGTTTTGAAATTATGTTTGGAAGGACTCCATGGATGCAAACTATCCATGGATGAAGGACTACCATACCTTAGGTGAAGAAATCCAATGAATTTGAGTGAAAATGCCTCCTTCTTCAAACCCTAGCTTGATTTTCTTCTTCTTCTTCCTTGGAGTTCTAGAGAGAAGATTTTGGGGAAAATTGGTTTTGATTTGGGAAGTTGGTAGTTATGATTTAGATGACTTAGTTTAGGGACCTAAAAACCTTATATAGTTAGTTTAATTAAGTGTAAAATGACGCCCCTTAATATTAACTTAAAAGGGAAAATCCTATAATACCGCTAAGTGAAACTCCCAAAACAGTTTCCAGGTGTGACCCACGACCCCCCTCACCTACGGACCATCGATGGACCCACGGCCCGTGCTGGTGAAGTGTGGGTCGGGGTTCTAGGGATGGTTTTGGAAGGCTTGACCCACAACCCCCATCCACGAGGCGTGGATGCCCTCCTTGGGTCACTGCCAGGCAGCCTCCATGAGGCTTTTCCTCAAGGACCTATGGTTGGTCCTTGGGGTTTAGACCTTGACGTTCTAACATGAAAACGTGATTTGTAAGGTATAGGGAGGTACGTTCAAGGCTCTAATCCTAATGTCAAGCTCTAGCTTAGTCTACTAGTTTTCCGGAGTGTTACAATAGCTTTATCTTATGACTATTTTGTGTAAGTATGTTCACATACTGCTCTTATGTCTATAGTTTTATTGTGTTTCTCCCTAACATAATATTTAAAATAAAAAAGATTTAATGATAGATGCATGTTGTGCACTTGGAATTAATTTATAGTTCACATGAATGAGTATTTGGTAAACACCTAAGTATTATCGAAAGAGAAATCGGTGAAAGACATCGAAATTATCATGAATGAAGAATAATTAATTTTAAAAAAATGAATAAATTTTCATTATATTAGTATAGTCTTTTCTTCTTTGCATGTCTTATAATATTATAACTTTGTTATCTTTGATTAATAAATATAATTTATTGGTACCTTTTAATAATGTGATTTTTGTTTGACCTCTCCCAAGAAAAACTTCGGGTTCAATACCTAATGGAGAAGTGTTTTTCACCCTTGACTCAATCATATGTTATTTAATAAACTGAAATTCGTTTATAGGAATATCAATAATATTCTTCGGAAATTATATCATAATGAAATTTCAACAGCTCTACATCCAACACTACTTTCATCAACTTTAAAATTCTTGATGACAAATAAAGAATCTTAATTTTATTTGAACCTATTTGCTTAATTTCTCTTGACTAAAACATACATTGAATATTCTTCATACAACAAAGTCGCAAGTGATTTTTAGAATTAAAAGCAAAAAAATATGTATAATAATAATAATATGTAATAAGATACATTTTTATCAACAAAAGTCATCAAATCAATTCTATAAACTAAGCGAGTTACAACATGAAGAATATGTTCAAAAATACACATGAATATAAAGAGTGCCATACCTAAACATTTGACAAATTATGTTCAAAAATACACATGAATTATGATTTGAATAAAACGTGTATCTGATTTTAATGTAGACATTAAATCAGCATTATGTGCTACTAAAAATTAAAATAAAGAATTATGAAGTTAGAGGGAAAAGAATATATAAATGCACATTATATCTAATAAAGAGGTATATTATAGTGGAAGGTGGAAAGTTGAGTAATTGAATGTAAATACTTATGAGATATTAAAAATAAAACAAGTACTAATTAATTAAATGAAGAAAAAATGATCAAAAGAAGGAGTAAAAAAAATATGAATGGAGGCAATTGAGAGGTGCTACATCACCACAAAAAATATCAACACAATAATTCACTACCACATTCAATACCATATCAACACCTTCTTATATTAAAATTAATAAGTTATTAACAAGAAAGACACCAGAATTGCTATAAATACATTATTCATTTTCACAATTCAACCCTATAATATTAACAGATTCATAATTCACCATTGCCCAACGTATTAACAAATTAGACAGTCAGAATTCAGAGCAAAATCGATTGATTGTGTACCTCATACTTGTAGCGGATGTCCTTGATTTTGCTACCAAAATGAATTGATCCACAGTCACTCTTCAAATCACTAGGAAACAAATATTATGTTTCATAAACTAAATGTCTGTTTGTTTGTTGATGTTCTTATGAAGAAATAATTTATTTTCCATGTTTTTCACTCTTTTGTTCTCTATTCTTTTTTCTATCTCTCACCTTTTAGAGAAGCGTGAAGTAAACCAATTTAAAAGAGAGTATATTTATGTTGGAGCAGTTACTTTATAATTGTTCCCTCCCCTTTTAAATTTATAGTTATCTTTTTCTTTCAGAAAACAACTTTGGGTCGGGTCGATCCACATGGACGACCCACGACCCAAAAACTTACATCTCCCACTTAGCACATGATGGACAAGACCCAAGCCAACACAACATAAACAAAACACACAATTCATACAGCGAATAGTTCATGCGACCCGTGAGCATCAAGAGCTTACCCTTAAGGTTTTGTAAGCCCAACATAGGAATCCAAACACATGTGAAAAGAATTCACTATCTTTAATTCTACTTCAGTAGTTACTTATTCGATCCCTCATCCTCTTAAAGAGGTGAACTCGAGTTTATGTTTAACTTTATATACACAATTACACTCGAGTGTAATAGACGACTTGTGTATACAAGTTAAATTGTTCATTTTAATCATTTTCCCTTTCTACTAGAATATGTTTGTTCCATATCAACTGTTTTCCTAGACATGCAATGCATTGCCGAATCACTAATGGCTATTAGGTAATATTCTAAAGTAGCAATACCGATCGAAACATTAAGAAACAACAAAAAGTCGAGGGTATTTCAATGAAAAGTTAATTTAACTTTTCGGGATCTTACGCAATGAAGAAGCATGAAAGTACCATTCCTTTAATAACCCATTAATCGCATAACACACGTGGTATGAAACACGTGTTACGGTGTTTTCACCTTATACTAGTGTATGTGTCTAATTCTCTCGATTATCCAACATCATACAGACCTTGGTCTAAACACCTCTAGATGTTTAACCCGAGTTTCTCTATATAATGATCCTCAAAATCATCTTCTCAAAGAGACTCTTGTCTGGCTTATAAAACAAGTCATTATTTGATAGTGGAAATCATCTCTTCACGTTTCTCCGACGTAAGAGTCAATTACTCGTGTGAGAGAGTCAATCTCTTGACTTGTCCGACACTATTTATTTCTAAAACATTATCACATGCACATAGATATGAATTCAAAATAGTCATATATTGTTCAGAATAATATAACATTCAAGTTATTTTACAATACATAAATATTATCATATCATACGCAAATCTAGAGCCTTAACATGTTTCTCAAACAAGTCTCTACATATTGCATTTGTAAAAGGATAAACTATCATTTCACGAGTAGAAATGTATTGTAAATTTATTTCTCTACTTGTTACTATGTCTCTCGTAAAGTTATACTTGATGTCAATGTGTTTGATTTTGTTGTGATACTTGGGATCCTTCGTGTATGCGATAGTCGCTTGACTGTCACAATATAAAATCATGGGGCCATTAGAGTTCTTAGAAATATTTAAATGCTCAAAGAATCTCTTTAACCAAACATCTTCTTGTACTCAAGACGCACAAACCACGAATTCAAATGACATGGTTGAAAGAGTTGTGCAAGTTTGTTGCTTACTTTTCCATGAAATAGCACCACCATAAGCAATAAAGCATAACCAAATGTTGATTTTCTATCATTCCGGTCACCAGCCCAATCAACATTTTGTATAACCTCTTATGAATAAATCAGATCCACTATAACATAGTGTACGATCCGAAGTTCCCTTCAGGTATCAGAGTATTCTCTTTACTACTTTTCAATGATCTCTTCCAGGATAGGATTGATACATGCTAACCAAACTTATGACATAACAAATGTATGGGCCAATACACATCATAACATACATTAAACTCCCGACAACACTAGAATACAAAATTTGGAACATGGATTCCATTTCTTTCCCAATCTTTGGACACATTTCAAGGCTTAAAGTCTCACCCCTTGCTACAGGAGTATCCATGGATTTGCAACTATTCATTTGAAAGTGTTCCAATATTTTTTTATGTAAGTTTCTAGAGAAAAACTCAAAAATTTCTTGAAACGGTCTCTTTGGATCTTAACACCCAATATATAGTCTGTTTCACCCATATCTTTCATATCGAATGATTTTGAAAGCCATGACTTGACAGTTTTCACATACTCTAAATTATTTCCAGCTAATAAAATATAATCTACGTAAAGAGAAAGAATTACAAAATTTTCATTGGAATTTTTCACATAGATGCAGTGTGCTTCATCAGTCATGGTAAAATCAATTTACAAACTTTCTTTTCTTGGTATTTAACAACAAAACCTACTAGTTGTTCCATGTAGATTTACTTGTTTGATTCTCCTTTGAGAAAAGCAGTCTGCACATTTATTTGGTGTAATTCTAGATCTAAATGTGCAACAAAAGCTAAAAATAATTATATGGAGGTAAACTACACAATAGGTGAAAAAATTCCTCATAATCTATTCCAACTTTTTGAGTAAAACCTTTTGTCACCAAAAGTTGTTTGTGTCTTTCTATTGAGCCATCCAATTTTCGTTTAACTTTGAGAATCCATTTATTCCCAATAGCTTTACATTTCTTAGGAATATCAACTAGATCCCAGACTTTGTTGGTTTTCATTTACTCTAATGCTTCTTTCATCGCTTGTAACCATTCATCCTTTTAAAGTCTCGATAAAGCCTCAGTACAAAAGTAGGTTCATCTAATTCTGTAGGAGATACCAAGAAAACATAATCCTCAATCTCATAAGATCGTTTAGGTAAACTTTGTCTTGTATTCTTATGTAATTGAAGTTTAGATTCCTCTATAGGATTATGGGAATCATAACTCTCACTTGTAACATGAATTATTTCTTGATCTATTGAGTTATCGAGTATGCCTGACGACATTACCTGATCTTCTGAATTCAACATTTCGTATAAAGGCTCGCCTTCAACTATTTCATCCTTTTTGGGAAAATAGTTTTCCAAAAATCTGACTTCTCGTGATACAATTTTAGTAATACTTATGTTGCTCCCAATTGCACAAGCAAGTGTAAGTGGTCGCATAAGTAATATAGTGGCCCTAAAAGAGCCGGATTATCGAACCCAAAGTGTAACACCCTTAACTCGTATCTTCGTGGCAAGATGAAGAGTGATTAATATATAAGTAATGATGTGGTGTCATATTTAAAGTTCTCAAGGATCACATCTTAATTTTTGAAGTTAAAAGAGTTTAGTAATAAAAGTTGGCGAAAGTTATTGCAAGTTTCTTTTTAAAGATTTCTCTGAAATTTAGTGCAAATATCTCGGAGATTTTGTCCCAATATAAGAAGAGTAAGAGGATCCATATATATCAAATCGAAGGTCTACGAGTATATTTTCCAACACATCAAACCGTTCATTCATACGACATCGGAACAGATCTATTCACCTTTTTGTACCTACTGCGCAACAGAGGTGGCTAGTAGGTCCCCTAGGTCCGTGGAACTTTATAAAATAGCATCTTCTTCATTTTTTTTTCATTTCGGCTCATAAAAAATCCAGAAAAATCAGAGAAATTTTCTCCTCAAATCATCCTTGTATTTTCATGATCTCTTCTTGGCTCTTTAACGAAAATTTCCCTACATTGTGAGCTCGTCGTTTTGGTATAGTTTTCATGGTGAATTATGCGGTGTAGCTTTGTGGAGGTTTAGAAGCAGGGGTTTTTCAGTGGTTTGAGTTTTTTCAGGTGTTCTGGGCATGTAAAGAAAGGTAGGAACCATCTTTTATCAGTGTATGGATACCTTAGGTCTCAGATAGTAATTTACAACAGGAATTCGTGTCGATTGTTGAATTTTCGTAGTAATTCTTATCCTTAAATATTGATTGAGTTTACCCTTTTTTTTAGTGTTGTAGTGGTGCAGACAAAGGTATTATTCATCATAAACTATAATGAAAAAGATATGTTAAGGTTATTCCCTTCGTTCGACGTGTTTTCTTAAAGCTTGGGAGTGATATAATAGGGTTGTTATTGTTGGTGATGTTGTAGATATAATTTTGAGTGGTTGGCTAATTGAGTGGTTATAAATCCTCAATTTCGGGACTCATAATCTATTAACAACAGCCCTATGTTAGGAACGACTTTGAGACTATTCATATATTATTTATAGCTAAATTACTTGCCTTTAGCTTGTTGAATTGTTTGTTATCCCCCTTGGTGCTATTGTGGTCAGCTGCTGAGTTATGAACTACCTACGGGGGCTATGATGTTGGCTAAGAGGACTATGTTATTGCCTAAGAGAGTTATGTGTTGCCTATGAGGCTATATTGATGGAAAATAGTGTTATGTGTTACCTACGACGTTATTTTGATGTCAAAGAGGGCTATGTGTTGCCTACGGGGTTAAATTGATGCAAAAGAGGGCTATATGCAGCCTATAGAGCTATGTTGTTGCCTAAGAGGACTATGCACTTCCTACGGGGCTATATCGTTGCCTAAAAGGTCTATGTAACTTCTTACAAAGACAATGGACTACCGATGGGGGTATGTAGATTGATTTGACATGTTCTAGGCTTATGGGGGCCTAGGTAGGTGGTATGTTGTTTGTACCTGCCGAGCTTATGGGGGCTTGGTGAGTTAGCATGTTTATCTTAATTTTGATTTCCTTACCAAGTTGCTTTTGGTATATTATGATACTTGCTCATTTAGTTTATCGCCTTTCATACTTGGTACATTATTTCGAAATGACTCCCCATTGCCTAGGGAGCTCTACATTCATGCCTGAAATTCCCGACAGATGACTCGATAGACCTCCCCAACAACACGATTGAGTTCCAGTAGGTTGGCTAGCCCCTTTCCTCTGGAGCTGCCAGAGTTTAAAGGTTTGTTGGACTTTATTGTATATAGTTTTTGGGTAGGTCGAGGCCCTGTCCCGACAAAGCTTTACTACTCTTAGAGACATGTAGACTAGTGTGTTGGGTTGTATAGCCATATTATTATCCATGTTGGACTTGTTTGTTAGTTGACCGAAGTTTGGTGATGGTTTGGTTTATCATCTTGATACATAGTATTTCTTTGTTTTTGTATAGAGATCATGGCGGCTTTGACATCCCATATAGCTTTTACATTTTCCTAGATATCATGGTGGCATCGACGACCCAAACAAGATTTATGTGCTAGCTGGTTTTTTTTATATGAACCGTGGGAGTAGTTACATTCTTTATAGGGTTGTTGACAGGGGCCTTGCCGGTCAATGGCATATTTTTAAGTCAAGATATACTTGTTTGTTTTCTTAACTATGTGTGGCTTCTCAGTGCCATTAGAAAATGGCTAAGCACGGTCGACTCAATCCCAAGTTTTCGCATTAGGTGCCAGTTGGCCTCTTGAGTTTGGGGCGTGACAGAAACGACTTGTCAATTAATTGTTTCTACTAAATTATACTAGTCTAAGTATTTATTTAAGAGTGACAAAAGAATTTACCTTAAAAGAATGCTAAAATAAAAGATGTATACTAATGATTGGGAAAATTCTAGGGCCGCAGATTACTATGGATTCATGCAAGTTATCTCATTTAATGGATTTCAATCAATTATTGAATCACTGATTATAGGATTAAATATACGATCATGTTCTCCCAAACTCTACTCACCTATGGTAATTGGAAGTCTAACTACATCATTAAGCGGGGATAGACTGAAGTAATATACAAGCATTACATTTTCATCATGTCTATTAACCAAGCAATGTTTCTAGGTAATCCATATCGTAGATACAAATCAACCCTATACCTACAGAATATCTTGCTCTTTTTGCCCCACGTTCTATCCTCTTACTCCTCTCCCCAATTCAATTTGGACAATACATTTATTTCAATAGTGGCAGGTCACGAAATACTAAATTAAGAACAAAAGAGAAATTCATACGATAATCAAAATCAATAAAATACAATCATCATGTAGCGGCAGCCCTAGAACACGGGTCTTTAGCTACTAATAATACGATTCTCAATCTGGAAATAGTCAATTAACACAGAAGAGATCGACTAGAGTAAAATTTAGGAATAAACCCTAAGAACATATGAAACAACTCCCAAAGTCAATAAAATACAATCATCATGTAGTGGCAGCCCTAGAACAAGGGTCTTTAGCTACTAATTATACGATTCTCAATCTGAAAATAGTCAATTAGCATCGAAGAGATTGACTAGAGTAAACCTTAGGAATAAACCCTAAGAACAGATGAAACAGCTCCCAAAGTCATCCTTTTTCAAAACCTAGCAAAAGAATGATTAAAATAATAAAATTTGAGTCTATTTATAATTAGGGAAAATTGGTAGAAAACTAGAGCTCAAGTTCGAGACGCGAAGATGCCTTAAAATTTCAGATTCAAATACACTTCACCTCTCCGTGACATGGAGAGGATACATACTCTTCTGTCTCAACTCGATAATGTGGATAAATAATTACTTATATCTCCACGACGCGGAGAAGGTGCACTTCAACATATTTCGCTTCATAATGGCTTCCACTTATTTTTGGCATCTTCTTACTTATGCTCTCGCACTTGGACCCACTCTTCAATTCACAATTTTCACTTTTGTGGTTGTTTTCTCCTTGTTTCCCAACCTAAAATCATTAATCACAATGGTTAGTCAAAATGAAATATATTACTCAAATACTATTAAAAACTAACGAATTCATCCCTAAACTCGGTCAAATCATGAGTGTTATTTGGTTCCCCGAGAAACAAATATGCCCAAGATCACCAACCCACACTTAGAGTTTGGTTCATCCTCGAGCAATTCACCATGCTAATCCTAGACCTAGACTCACTAATACTAGTAGTTATGCTTCTGCAACTTACTTTCAGGAATCTTTTATCAAATCAAAATACGCATTTTCATTCACACTTGGCCTTGGCCAACTTGCAGACACCACATGACATCAAGTTATGACTCGACAACTTTTAGCAACCTAAACGTTAAAATTCAAGTCATCCATTAGATATCTCCTATCTTTCATAAAGCAAGTGCCCCTCATGCAAAGAAAGTAGTCCACAACTCACTCACAAGATTTATTATAACATATGGACTTAACATCAAAACTCAAACCTCACACTCACAAAGAAAATTCACATGTATGCACAAAGAACTATAGGTTTGTCAATTATGTACATCTCCACTAATTAAGCATGCTTGAATAGAATCAAATAGGACTTTAACGGGTTGTACTGTAGGCTAGGGGACGGGTAGGAAAACTATATAATAGTGACTTACACTTCTCCAAGCACTTTGCACTTTTAGACTTCATCACCCATTAGTCTCTTCTCTTTATTTTCAACCCTCTCTTCAACAATTATTTCACAAGTAATTCTCATCATCTCAAGAATGCTTCAATGTTCATCTTTTTTCTTAATTTTTTTTGTTTTTTCTCGCTTTTTTTCATGTCATATTCGTTCAAAGAGGGATTTTTAATCACTTTATAGCTATCATTGATTTCCTTTTTCACTCAATCATCTCTTTTTATTCAGATTTAACAATTATAATAATTTTATGCTACAGTGTTCAAAACTAGGGATTCAACAAAAGAGTCGAGGTAAAAATATGTCTATCAACAAAAGACTGCAAACTCAAAGGGGCTACTAGAACTGAAAAGGCCAAAATTTACAAGGCAATTCAAAGAAAGCCTATCATCATCCCCTAAACAAAACAACACTTTTTATTTCGCTTCAATGATATGCAGGGGAAGTTCTAGACTAAGATGTAATACATGGAATACACAACGCCTCACCATACATGACACAAGTTCAAGTTCAATTCAAGTAGGCTCCATCATCAGGCATCACACTTAGTTCATGAAGAGTTAAAATTAAGCTTAAGTTGCAATATTTAGAATCAAATACAAGAATTCAAAGGCATCCACATATATTAAACCACATGCTTTCATACATGATTTCCCTTTTCAGAATTATAGCTTCATCACAAACACGATACCTAAGACTCAGTGACAAAAATAACCCTTAATACGGTCGTCATCCATCTATCATAGGGCAATGCGACTCAACTACAACGACTGACTTAATCCTATGATTAAAAATCTTTTTATATTTTGTTCAGTTCAAAGGAACTATCCTTGACCAAAGAACCGAAAACAACCTCCAACGGACCCAAAATAAAAATAAAGTAACCTATTGTTCAACTAATATATAGATCGGAA
>JAJOOR010047528.1:0-13512 GCA_036250505.1 Solanum acaule
CTAATTTTTAAATTAAAATAGAATCTATTGTTAAGTAAGGTTATAGACTTACGTTTTCTTTATTAAGAAAAAAAAATCATATTTATGCATGCTATATATGTTGAAATTTGTTATAAGAGTATTATGTTAATTTTTTTGTTTTGAATTTATAACTTATGTTATATTTTCAGTTTCATTTGTTTTAATATTATTGAATTCACATTGCACGTCATTTTTTAATTAGACTTGATAGATTATATTTTTGTCAAACATTTAATAATTTATGACATTTTATTATATATTAATCTTTTTATCAAACATGCATTTCACGATGTTCGTAGAAACTTCATACTTTTAGTTTTTACGATCAATTCAATTAAAATATATTAATTTTAAAAAATATAAATCAATTATTTTTTCATAATATTAGTTAAAGAAAATATGTTTATTAATTAATATATTTTAAAAAATGAATATATATCTTAAATATTTAAGTTAATGTCATTTATAAAGTTTCTTATTTGTCTAGTATAAATTTTAAATAATTAATTTTTATTTTTAAAATTGAATATAATTTTATGATTGCAATTGTGCATCCAAACAGAACATGTGTAATTACACTATGACATCCAAACAAGACATGTGTAATTACAGTGTAATTACACTATGGCAACCAAACAGACAGGACATGTGTAATTACAATGTAATTACAATGTGGCAACCAAACAGGTCAGTGTAATTACTAGGCTAGTAATTACTACCCTAGTAATTATACCAATTTCAATTACCATGTGGCTTTCCAAACAGACCCTAAATAATACAAATGAAGATCTGATAGATCTATTGATAGGGACAAGTTGACTCTATGACAAATACTAACAGTAATTGAAATGATATGTTCATTTTTTAAAAAGAATTTATTTTTATTATTTTGCTTTGTCATAGATTGAATTTTTTGAATTCAAATGCACACATAGGTTGAATGTAGTCCACAAGAAAGGATTTTAGAAATGGTGAAGAGGGAGGAAGGAGATTGGAAGGTTGAGAGAGAAGTTAAAATATTGAGAAACTTTTTTCTTGTTAATAATAAAGGTTGAATTCATTTTTTTAATGAAAAATAATTTATATAAAAATAAATGATGATATGTCCTTATTTTATACTAAAGTACTTTAGATTTTCGAATTTTGGGTGAAATTTGATTTAACTTCCATGAGATTGTTAGGAATAATTGCAAGATTGAAAAATACAAATCCCTCAATGCGTGGTCCAAGATTAAAATTGAAAAATTTCAACAACTTGAAGGGTAGGTTAATCAATATGATGAGAAATACATGAAATCACTTGATAAAGGAGGAAAGAATGATCAACTTATTTACATGTTGATGCTTTGATTAGTTGGTGCATTTAAAAATATTTCTAATGTTAAACAATGTGTTCTTATAATCTGAATTGTTAGTTACATAGATTAAATTCTTACAAATTTGAAGCGTATAAATACAATATATATCGATTGAACTGACTCATTACATCGACTTATTAAGACGATATATGACATATACAAAACTTTAAGGTACTCCGACCTATAAATTCTTGAATCTGTCTCTAGACAAAATGGTTAAATTTATATTAAGAGTAAATGGAGATTGATAAATCAATTAAAGGTCTCTAGCTAGTGGAAATCCCCCCCTCCCCCAACAAACAAGAACTAATTAAAGATCTTTGTCCTAGGGGAAGTGTAGGGTACCTTTTTCTATCACTACAATTGTTATATGTTGTGAATTTCTGTCTAACCCAATGAAGTCTTCTATATTGAGGGCCATCTAAATCTTGAAAAGCCTTTTATGTTTAGTATTAGGTATTGGAAAATGATTTAAAAAAATAAGTAATTATCATTTAGGTTAAAACATAAAAAAAATTAAAATATTTTCTTGATATATTAAAAGTGTAAAGTAAAAGTATAAATCTATTATTGGAACAGTGAACAAGCAACAATAAATAGATGGAGTATTATTGTTGTTTCTTTTTGTAACGACCTCCCTCTTCATTATGAGTGAATGGTTAGTGAAAGAAACCGGGTTAGAAAACTTTTGGAGTAGTGAGTTAAAAATTTCAGGCTAGACTTGACTTGAACGAACTCTGAGTAAGGTGGGGTTTAGGGAAATCCGAAAAAGGATTGAGTAAAATATGTAAGCTTGGATTTTTTTTCCGTTAGCTAAAACATTAAGAAGTCTGTATGACTTTTCAAAAGTAAATTCGGGTGAGTAGAACTCTTGATATCGAACTTGACGTGAAGGGGTTGGTTCAGAACATCAAGGTTCGAAGGTGTGTCACGAAATGAGCACTTTTTGGGAGATTTCAGAGCTTTTATCATGTGCAAGCCGCCATAGCAGGTGACATGTCGCATTAGCGGTGGATTTAATTCCAACTATAGTGAAAGGTCCCGCTACAACGTCGTCGCTATAGCAAGGTTAGTCACAGTTAATATAGAAAATTTTGCAATCACGTTTTGAAGAAGAGCAAGGGCAACTTAGGGTGAAATTCAGCAGATTTTTCATTGGGGACTTCATAAAGGTAGGTAATCCATTTTTCGAATTGGTTACATTGAGTTCTATGCCTTAAAGGCAGTATTTGTGGCCTTAAGGGAGGGTTTGGGTTCATCCTATGGTGGGAAAACTCCGGATTTATGAGGATTTTGGGGTGTAAAACATTGGGAAGTTTGTGAAAACATTTGTTCTTGAATTATTTTCCGTAATTCGCTCATGTAATTGTGGAATTTGTAGTTTTAAGTTATTGGGTGGGATGATCATGATTTTTGCCTTGAGTTTGGGATTTAGTTCTAATTCGGGTGTTTTGAGATTATTTGAATATGATTATGTGTTATATTTATTGTTTGTAGACCAAGAACAAGCTAGATATCATAACAAGGGGAAAGCTCAATGAAATAAAGCATTATGGGCTTGATTCCAAGCAGGTGATGGTTGATCATTTCCAAGTTACATAATGTATGCATGATAATTATTTCTATAGTATGGCTTGTATGATGCAAGGTTAGGGAGATCAAGGGAATTAATCTGTAATGATAACTTGTTGATAATCTCATACAATGAAGGTGTCATATTTTTTGTATTTACAAGTGTAGTTGTATTTCATTATGATTGTGATTGTGTGATGAGTGAATTTCAATTGGCTTGGGTACCACACTTGGTACGGGATATTATCGGTTGGGTCGAGTCCCATGCCTGGTATGGGCATTATCGATTTTCTCGGGTACTACGCCTGGTACGGAATACTATCGATTGGTTTGAGTACCACGCCTAGTACATATTTGATTATTCTCTTGTGTGTTGGACCCTTAAGTGAACCGAAATTATTTGTGATCATGTATACATGCACCATGTAATTGCTAAATTAGGATTGGTGACTGAGGTCTTTTGTGTAGCGGACTTGGTCAATATATGTGTTGTCTGGTTTGTACTATGTTTTAGTTATGTATTTACATTTATATCTTTGGAGTTGGCTAATGATCCTATCAGTACACTATGGTTTTGTGTACTGATACTGCATTTGCTCTTTTTTTTTTTAGTAAAGGGCATATTTAGGTGATGGTTATGTGACCTCAATTGTGAAACATGAGTCATCTGAATTCAAGGGTGAGATACTTCCTCCGAGCTGCCATGGATTCATCTTTTACTCTTAGTCCATCAGTCCAAACTTAAACTATTTAGTTCTTTCTTTTGGGGTTGCATTTTCGTATTTTAGACTATGTAGGATTTGGTGCACAACTTTTAGGTTCTAGGGAAGGTATTTTCCTAAGGGTGTTTGACAATGATATTTAGTTATAAACATGATTTTATTGCTTAAATTGTTATTTTATCTATTGGGTAAATTACGGGTTGGTTGGTAGGTGTTTCTCCCACTAGGTTATTAGTGTAGGTGTTACTCATAATGGGTTGGGATCGTGACAAAGTTGGTATCAAATCCCTAGATTTGATGATCTCATCATACTAAGATAGGTCTAGTAGAGCCTTGTTAAACGATACGTAGATATTTGTACTTTTCTTTAGGAGGCTACAAGACATTAGGAAATTCTCACTTCTTTCCTTCCTTCGTGTTATAACCTAAATTCAATTGATATCTAATTTCCTTCATTCTTTGACCGCAGATGGTTAACACCAGACGGAATGGAGTGAGAGTACCAGTTTTAGTTACAGAACTAGTAGTGTAAGGGCGAGTAAGAGGTAGAATTAGAGGAAGGGGCAGGGGTAGAAAGAGAACAACACCCACCAGGGGTGGAGCTCAAGCAACGGCTGGGTAGAGGCCGCCAACCCCTACCTCACCCAGGTTCGTGTTAAGGGGAACGTGGAGGTAGAGTTCGAGAAGGGTGTTGAACTTGAGATAGCGACATAGGTTGGGGTACGGGCCTTCCCCCTATGACTTATAAGGTTGTTCAACAAGTGCATACCTTTCTGAGTGGGATAGCGAATACTGGAGCCACCCCAGTATGTCGGCTACTTAGGATCGAAGTGCTCACCCCGTTGCTACCATCTCTCCTATAATGGATGAAATTTCAAAGTTAATTGTACTTTACTTGATTATGTCTACAATCATATTCTTACACGAGGTCAACTCTTTCTTTTGGGTTAAATTAAGAGTATACTGATTCTTTTCTACAATTATTTATTCATGTGAGACTTGAACTCTATTTGTTGAAAAAATTGTAGAATTGTTTTTGATAATGGATGATAGTGAGATTTGAACTCAGATCATTTTTTTGTTCTAAGATCATGTTTGAGAGTATAACCACCTTATCTAAAAGTTTAATTTTTAAAAAAAACATATTCGTATTACTCAATTATGCTTACAACAATATCACTTTGGAGATATAGTATAAAAGAAAAGATGCACCAATGAAATTCAAGTAATGTCACATACTGTACTTTTAGAACATTTTGCTTCAGTTAAAGCCATTATAAACTTGGTCATCAATCAAATTAAATTCCTATCATGCAAGTATGTATAGATGTGAAATCATAATCAACTAGTTAACCATAACTTAGAATCTTACCAAAAATTATGTACAAATTGAAATACCGTTTTAGAAGCCTCTTAAGGAAATCAATTTATTTAAAAAAAAAAAAACTAAAAGAGAAAGAAGATGAATGGGAGACAATAACTATAGGCAAAAGATCTAGTAGTGGATGTTGAAACTATAGTAACAAAATCGCTAAAATGAATCTTAAAAAGCTAATACAATTAATGATGGTCTATTCTAATATGGTAAGAAAATCTAGACATTTGAACTTTTAAGTAAAGTATTCTTTTTGTAGATTTTCTTGAAAATGTATTTACACTTGATTGTGGGAAAGGAGAACATTTATTGTTTTCTCTTTTTTGATCTGAGATGAATATCTATAAATTAGTCCCATTATGCATTGAACAAAACCATCTACAGCACCTCCACAATTGTCATTTTTAGTTTGATCTAATAGATCTTCATTTTTCATTAACTAATATAATCTTTGACACAACGTCATCTTTGTCTATTAATAGATGTTGAGACGCCTATGAAAAAGTCTTCTCAATCTATTGAAATTATCAACATTTTGGTGGTAGATGATCATGGGACTTGTCTTTTGTTTGTGTTGTGATACTCAATAAATGCGACTACCAAGGTACTTATATGTCTTTGGTGGTTACATTAATTTGTTGAGTATCATAGCAACAATTAAAGATAAGTAGCATCATCATCTATCATTAAAATACTGATATTTTCAACAAATTCAGAAGCCTTGTATGTTCATAGGTGTCTCAACTTCTATTGATAGATAAAGATGGATTTAGTGTCGAAGATTATACTACTTAATTATATAAATGAAGATCTGTTAGATCTATTGATAAGGAAGGTTGACTCTATGGTAATTGAAATGATATGTTCATTTTTTTTAAGAATTTATTTTTATATTTATTAGATGTCATTATTTTATATTAAATTGCTTAGGATTGAACTAACTAATTACACCGGCTTATTAAGACAATATGATTCAATACACTCCAAACTTTAAAATCTTGAATCCGTCTCCAGACAAAATGGATATGTTTTTTTTATATAAAGAGTAAATGGAAATGCCCCCAAACAAACAAGAACTAATTAAAGATCTCTATCCCTTATACACTCTAGAGGAAGTGTAGGGTACCTTTTTCTATCAGTACAATAGTTATATATTGTGAATTTTTGTCTAACCCATTGAAGTTTTCTATATTGAGGACCATCTAAATCTTGGAAAGCCTTTTGATCCCACCATTTCATGCCATTAGTGTTACAAACTTGCACTTCTTGTGGGGTGACAGCCTCACAGCCATCAATGTGGAATGAAGTATAGGAAGCGGTGAATGGCGCCCCGGACCAATCGGTTTTCTCTAACCCTCCTCTCGTAGCCCAATCATCCGCGTTCCATAGGCTTGAGTAGATCTTCATCGGCTGATTGAACGGAAATTTCACACCTATGTCTTTTGAATTCTTGAATACTCTTATTGGGACGTCGTCCACAAAGATCCTGTTGATTTTTAGAAATGATTAAACGTGACAAGAGATGACACATTCTCTAATTCATCAAGAATATAGCCCTAGATAGAGAAAATGCTTTAGAATATAGTGTTAGTAAACATGTCATTACTATAATTCCCTTTATTCGCTATTATTTGCATATTTGATTTGTTACACCGTAAGAAAATAATGACTGATATGACTATTTATCATACTAGTTGTATTAATTGATGTTTACAACTTTAGATATTAGAAAATGTTTTGCAGAATAAGTAATTAATAATAAGGATAAAACACGAAGAAAAAATATTAAAAATCTTTCTTGATATTTATTAAAAGTGAAAGTAAAAATAAAAAAAATTATTTTTGGAATAGTGAACAGAAAGTATTATTGTTGTTTCTTTTAATTGGGCTATTATACTATTTTTGTTGTGGTACTTTCTTTCCTTTTGTTTCTAATAAGATAGGAGCAAGATTCCTGGGAATCTAATGCAAAAATGTTTGAAAAGATCAAATATCAACTTACACAATTTGGTAAGTGTTCCAAAGAACAGAATAGGAATGAAAGTCCCTGGTTGGATCAAACCAAAGATAGATCCTCTGTTCTCTATCTCCTTTGCCTCCTGTGAACACATTGGTCTGCAATATGTATGGCTGACCGGTTCTGTTCCCGAGGAACTCGAAATCTATCTCATCGTGTTCAGCATTGCTTGACGATAACTGACAAAAATCACCAATAATAGAAACATCAGTATAAGAATATGATCTCTTATAATCACACTTACAAATTGAATTTTTTTTTAAAAATCAGATGCTTTGTGTTATAATGAAAATATCTTGTAAAAGAATATAAAATTAAAAAGAAATTTATAAAGGACTACAAAATCAAATCTCGATTCTCTTTTTAATATCTACTAGTAAATGAACTTACATAAAATGCAGTGACAACACCAGCAGAATCTCCTCCAACAAGCTTCATTTTCATGCTGAAATGACCAAATAGATATGATCTTTTTGATTGAAACCCAGTTCCTTCAATCATCCAAAATTCAAAAGTTAATAAACAATATCATTCAAGGACTTTAAGTGGCGAACCTAGGACTTTCAGTGAGGAGAGTCAAAAATATAAAAAAGAGAAAATATGAAAAAAAAACCTAGGTGTTTCTATTTTTTTAGATTCTCATCCAGAGTGTCTGCTACCTATATTGAAGTCAGATTAAATTTGAATTTGCGCTGAAAAGTCCCACATTTGAGGGTAAAATGCTCAAATGTGGCGAAACTAGGACTTTCAGTGATTTTAAGTGGCGAAGTTAGGACTTTCAGTGAGGAGAGTCGAAAATATAAAAAAGAGAAAATATGAAAAAAACCTAGGTGTTTCTTTTTTTTTAGTTTCCCATCCAGAGTGTCTGCTACCTATATTGAAGTCAGACTAAATTGAATTTGCGCTGAAAAGTCCTACATTTGAGGGTAAAATGCTCAAATGTGACGAAGCTAGGACTTTCAGTGATTATAAGTGGCGAAGTTAGGATTTTCAGTGAGGAGAGTCAAAAATATAAAAAAGAGAAAATATGAAAAAAGCCTAGGTGTTTCTTTTTTTTTCGTTTCCCATCCAGTGTATCTACTACCTACATTGAAGTCAGATTAAATTTGAATTTGCGCTAGAAAGTCCCACATTTGAGGGTAAAATGCTCTCTAACAAAGGCAACTTCGTACTTAGAAAACTCAAATCTAAGACCTCTCTAGTTAAGGATGAAGTAGTACTTACCACTCTATTATAATCCTTGTTGATAAAAGCCTAGGTGTTTCAACATACTCACTCCATTTCAATTGATTTTCAGGTTTTTATTTTACATAGAGTTTTAAAAAATAAAACAAGAGTTTTGAATCAAAAAGAGTATAGTATATATAAAAAAAAAAAGTTTTGTTTACCTGAAGATTTGTCAAGAAGAAGTTCAGCAGTGGTACCAGCATTAAGGTACTTAATATGGTGACTAGACCAACTTGGTTCATAGTTGTTCCAAAAAGGTACATCAATTGCCTTCCTTGGTGCCCCACAACTTGCCAATATTGACAAATTAATCAAAACAAAACCAACTAAAACTCCCTTCATATCCATTACTTACTATCTTCTTTTGTTTTGTTGAATGAGATATTGGTCAAATGGATGAGGCAAAGTTAATTGGGATATGATTCATTATTTATAAAAGGGGATTTTGAATATTTCTCTCTCTCTCTAGTTCATATTAAATGAATTGAATAATACATAAATATATCTTTTAACTTGATTTCAGCTAGTATTTATATCCTGCAGTAGACGCAAGTGTCTTACATGGCGTCTTATGTGGCAATTCACATCCTACATGACGTTCTACGCCCAATATGTCATGTAGGACATGTGCGTCTCACTACAAGAAAAGTGTGAAATACATGGAAATTTTCCTAGGGTTAGTATGAAAATTCGTAGGAAACTTATTTTTCTGCAAATTTTCATATTAATCCTCAGGAAAATCCTCATGTAATTCACACTTTTCTTGCAGTGGATCTATTTGTTCAATTTTATATAAGTTTAAGTGTCTACTTGTCAAATTCAAAGTTTTAGACATAAATATCAACAAAAATTAAGTGAAAGAGCACGTGTTCACGTATTATGCATAAATGAATTGTTAAAGACTTTTTTTATAGTCTAAAGTAAATGAATTATTTAAAGTTTAAGAGAATTATTGAAAAAAGAACGCGTTATTTATCCTTTATAGTCAATAATTCATTTAATACGAACTAGACGAAGTAGTGCGTTGAAAAAGAACACTAGTCATGTGTCAAGATAACATTGAAGCAAGTGAGATATTTTGGTGCTATATTTAGAGTTCCAAGTGTAAGAGTGTAACTGTCCCAAAATACTCATAAATAAGTTGAAGCCGTTTATTTGGTGCAGATTGGGGGAGCAATCTACGGTGTCATGCACATGTTTCTTGTTACCGTCAATCAATCAATAACTATTACTCTCGGAAATAATAATTGATGGAAAAATCTTTTTTAATATACTCTATTTTTGTATCTTATCCATCGATATCAAAATTAACGATGAAAGAGTTTTTTTTAAAACTTCATACTAATATTTATAGTACTTCTAAAAAATAATTAATTTTAAAGATAATGCAAGATGTTTAATTAATTTTGACCGCTGATACGGCTCCCTAGGGAGTCAATAGGCACAAGGAACAATAGGGCGGCGCCCGGAGTTATTTCCTCGTGTTCACTTCCTGTCGCCTTATGATATGAAATTATGAGATAAAATTAATATTTAAATTTATGATTTTATATTAATTTTGTATCATGAGATAAAATTCATAATTCATAATATTACTTTTTAAACTATTTATATCTTATATAATAATTATTCTTACTAACATAAAATTTATTATTATTTCAAATCATTTTTTATTTTACCATTTATATTCACCAATTCCTTATTTTTTATCAATTATATTTACCAACCAAATTGACAAGAAAATGACTCAATTAACAATGATGGTTCGTCTTCTCAATCATATAAAAACAAGAAATACAAATGCAAATTCAACGTGAGAAGATTATCCGTATTATGTGGGAGGATTATATTAAAAACTAGTAAACCACAACTTATGTTTAATTTTATTTTTTTATTGAATTAAAATTGATCAATAAATATTGTATTTTTTAAGAATGTCTCTGTGTTAATGTGTTATGTAATCTTATAAATTTGTATTTATTTGGTAAGATTGTATAAATAATTGAGACGATTTTAATAGTTTTACAACATATGAGGTTTTTTGTTTATGAGAAAACATACAACATAAAAAATTAATATCGCATGTCCAAACAAAACTTCAACTTCATCTCACAATTTCACATATCGCATGGCCAAACAGGCCCTTAATATATTAAAAATAGTTATTTAGTTTAAAATTTTAAAAGGAATTTATTATTTTATGTCTTTTTAATCATTATTATTAAATATTATTCATTTTTTAATATTTAGATTATTTATAACTAATAAAGATATATAGTAAAATTACCTCTTTGTTTATTTATTTTTTTAAAATGTGTCGAGTCAAATATGAACAAATAAAAATAAACGAAAGGAATAGAACAATATTTTTGAGTCTCGATTACTATAGACGTGCTATATCTAGCTTTTATGTTGGCCTTGACACAATATATAAATATGTTTAGTTGACATTTATGTCCTCCAATTTTGAATGTGAATAAATAAATATTTAAATATGTATAAGGTTAAACAAATAGACATATGTATTTTATGTTGCATAATTACATAGGATACCACGTAGGACATGTCTACTTATTCAATTATATATAAGATTAACACAACATCAAAAATGATCTTTAACGGCAATTAATTAATGGCAATAGCTCAATTGCCGCTAAATATGTATTTTTAGCGACAATACACTCTTTGTATGTCCCTAAAACCTTTAACGACACTGACATAATGACACTTAACTAATGTCGATAAAGATTTTAGCACTCTTTATTAATGTATCTATTTATTGCTACTAAAAATTATTTTTGTTACCATATAAATATCTACTTATGCATACTCAAAATTGCAGGATATGGAATAACAAATAAAATTGAGTTATAAGATATTTATAGATCATTAAAGCTTTGGAAGTTGTTAAAGAAGAACGTGGGTTCATGTGTCTTCTTACATCGTAGATCGTAATATACTAATACAAATAGGCAACTCTACGTGTAACGTCTTCATAGCTGAGATAATACAATTGATGCATTGATTATATGTTGGCTACTGGTTAACATATGTCCCTTTTTAAAGGACGAAGTTCACGGTGCACGGACCGTTTATATTTATATGTTGTCCTTATTAAAAAATATATATTTTTTAATATTTGTCATTTCACAAAATCAATGCATAAATGATACTATTATTTTTATTGCATCTTTTGAAAGTTATTAACCTTGAAAATATGCATTTGATCAACATAGAAAAACTAAGTAAGTAATTCATGTTCATTGATTAAATTAGTTAATTAGAGTAAATTAATCATATTTATTTATTGAAAATTTGACTTCAAGAGAACACTAAATGAGAGTAAAATGGTACACTTACCTAATTTCTTAAGGAGCGTGATATCTAAAATGGTGATCATCACTGAATAAAAACGAAGGAAGTATTTGTTTTCACAACTAAATAGAAACAGAGGAAATATTTGTTTTTAAATAACTAAAGGTAAGTAGTGTTTAAAGTTTAACGGGTAAATCAAAAATTTGAATATGCTATGTTTGAAGTTCAAATATTTGCATTTAAAGTTTGGTGGCTTTGTCGAAATCTGACTTTACACAAGTTGAGAGCATGTAAATTTCAGGAATTTATGCATGAACTGAAGTCACATATGAGCTCGAATTTGAAATACAAGATTCAAATATCATAAAAATTAATCATCAATTTACCAAAACGATAAATTTAATTGACAAATGCATTGTGCAATAATGGTGATTTATCAATATTTGGAAAAAATATAAGTACCCCACCCCTCAAATTGAAAAAGTAATAAGAATGAGAGATGTTAAGCTTTTTATCATCTTGGCATCGAGCTATTTTTCCGCAGGACCTCCCCTACCGTATCGTCACTGCAGTAGATTTTACACTCTTTCTTGATGAGTATCCTATTACACGGTTACACCACTCCACCCCAAAACTTTTTTAAAATAGAGTAAATACCATTTTGAGTGTTGATGTGGCATAGAGAATCAAACTCATTGTAGGCAATGAATTACACGTATTTATAATATCTATTTAATTTGCTTCATTTATATTTTCTTCTTAGTTTCAAAATAAAATATTTTCAACCAAATTCAAATGAGGAAAATAACTGTTATTGTTATTATTCTTGTATGAACAAAAAGAAAGTGTTCATATGATCTTCAATAAATCTGATTGTTTGAAAATAAAAAGAGCTTGCAAGAGGATGTTAATGATGGGAGATAAGTCATACACAACATATGGTAATGTATCAAATCAAGAAATTGTGTTGTGAACCAAGGTGAGCAAGAAATCACTATACCAGAAACCTGCTTCTTGGAAAGTTATACATGAAAAATAATTGGTAGGGGGATGAGCATGACTATAGAGTAAAGAAAAGACATTCTCTTGAATAATGTTAACCATAATTTTTTAGGAGAGGAACAACTTGAAGCTTGATTTTGATCAAAGATGAAATCAGAAGACTCTTGATTCCTTCAATGATTGGCTATGATCAGTCATAGATTTAGTGGATATAAGTAAGCTAAATATTTAGCTCAGTCTTATACCCTAAGAGGTCGTTTGGTTGGGAACAAGTTATCCCAGGATTAGTTATCCTGGAGTTAGCTATGCTGGGATAACTTATCACACCATGTATATTGGATAACTTATCCCATCACTATGATATAAATGGTGGATAAGTTATTCCAAACAAGATACAAAAACTTTATCCCATCACTATTTTCTTATCCCGTCACTATTTATTTCTATCTTTCACACCAAACGACCCTAAATAGTATGTATGCACACATAGCATGAACAAAGAGGATGAGAACTAATGATGTTATTCCTATTCTGAAAAACACACCGTAGAGTAGACAACACAATCAACACCACCACTAATCACCTCTGTCATAACAACCAACACCACCACTGCCGTCACTATTGGCCACTACCACCAATACAATCAATTCCTACTATCATCTACCTCCACCATCACAAGTTTACAACAACATCAACAACATCATTGGCAAATACCACACATTCTTCCGCCACCATTTACTAACATCAACTACCTCAACATCACTATCATAGCATCTCCATCATCACTAGCAAACACAAATATTCTTTTTCTTTTATTTTCAAATAATAATTTTATTATATATATATATATATATATATATATATATATATATTTAACTACTCACTTTTTATTTTAATTGTATA
>JAJOOR010047529.1:0-12342 GCA_036250505.1 Solanum acaule
GGATAGCAAGAATGGCAGCAGAGTCATTATTACCACGCGCAAAGAGGATGTCGCTGAAAGAGCAGACGACAAAGGTTTTGTTCATAAACTTCATTTCCTATGCCAAGAAGAAAGTTGGGACCTCTTTTGTAGGAAACTAGTTGATGTTCGAGCAATGATTCCATCAATGGAAAGTCTAGCTAAGGATATGGTGGAAAATGTAGAGGCTTACCTCTTGCAATTGTTGTATTGAGCGGACTACTTTCGCATAAAAAGGGGCTAAACGAATGGCAAAAGGTGAAAGACTGCCTTTGGAAGAACATTATTGAAGATAAATCTATTGAAATCTCCAACATACTATCATTAAGCTTCAATGATTTGTCACCTGCGCACAAGCAGTGTTTTCTGTACATTGGTATTTTTCCAGAAGATCAAGTGATCAATGCGGAAGACATAATACGTTTGTGGATGGCCGAGGGTTTCATCATACCCAGAGGAGAAGAAAGAATGGAGGATGTCGCTGAAGGCTTCTTGAATGAGCTGATAAGACGAAGCTTGGTTCAAGTGGCTAAAACATTTTGGGAAAAAGTTACTGAATGTAAGGTTCATGATTTACTTCGTGATCTTGCCATACAAAAGGCATTGGAGGTAAACATCTTTGACATTTATGATCCAAGAAGCCACTCCATATCCTCTTTATGTATCAGACATGTCATTCACAGTCAAGGAAAAAGGTACCTCTCACTTGATCTTTCTAACTTGAAGTTGAGGTCAATTATGTTCTTCGATACAGATTGTCGTAATGTGTTCCGACATATAGATGTGTTTCGGCATCTATATGTGTTGTACTTGGATATTAATTATGGTGGAGATATTATACCTGATGCCATAGGGAGTTTGTACCACCTCAAGTTCTTAAGCTTTAGATCAGGTGTCTATAATATTCCCTCCTCCATTGGCAACCTCAAGAGATTACAGACACTTGTCGTTGTAAATGGGTACGCATCATTTTGCCAACTACCCTGCGAGACAGCTGACCTAATAAATCTAAGACATTTAGTTGCTCCATATTCAGAGCCTCTGAAATGTATAAACAAACTCACTTGTCTTCAAGTTCTTAAAGGTGTTGGTTGTGATCAATGGAAAGATGCTGACCCTGTTGATTTAGTCAATCTTCAAGAATTAAGCATGCATGATATTAAGAAATCTTACTCCCTAAACAACAGTAGCAGCTTGAAAAACCTTAGCACTCTCAGATTGTTTTGTCTATATTCTGAATCATTCCCATCCCTTGAATTTGTTAATTGTTGTGAAAAGCTCCAAAAATTGTGGTTAGAATTTGTTAATTGTTGTGAAAAGCTCCAAAAATTGTGGTTAGAAGGGAAAATAGAGAAATTGCCTGATCTGTTTCCATATTCCATCACAATGATGGTTCTGAGGGACTCAGTACTGACAGAAGATTCGATGCCTATTTTGGGAATGCTGCCAAACCTAAGGCATCTCGAATTGTTTAGTGCTTATGAAGAAAAAGAAATAATGTGCAATGATAACAACTTCAGTCAACTAGAGTTCCTCAGTCTTAATGATTTTGAGAAGCTAGAAAGATGGGATTTAGCCAGAAGTGCCATGCCTCTCATTAAAGGTCTTCGTATCCATCACTGTCCAAAGTTAAAGGAGATTCCAGAGAGAATGAAAGACGTGAAGCGTATTTGATAATAGGAAAGGTAAATATACAAACAAATCTCAATTCTACATAACATTTTTCATTTTCTCTTTTTTTATACTAGTTTCTAAACACGTGCGTTGCATTTGTATTCCATGTTAATGACTACAACTTTTTAAAATTACCATAATTTTATTTCTTAAGTCTTCCAAATAGATCATTGTTCTCTATTGCATTTTCTTAACCATTTGCCTAAAGACCAGTGTATTTTTCTAAAAAATAATAAAATGATAGACACAATTGTGTTATTTCGAATAGATCATGCATATATATATAATAAGGGTCATTTAAATTTAAATAAAGGTCGTATAAATTTTTATTTAAAGATAGTGGGGTAGGATGCGTTTTGTAAATTATGTTGTAAAATCCTGCTCAGTACTCCCTCCTTCGGTTCCCTTATCTAGTTTAGTAATTTGTTGTTACTGAATCTATGTAATTTCTCCCAAAATTACTTTTTTTTTTCTACTCTGTTCATCTCTTTTCCTTAGCCTATGTTGTTAGCAACTTCTTCTTTAACCAAACCCCGGGATACACAGTCCTTTGGTTCCCTGACCATGGCGGATTTTCAACTTTCCTAGGTATTTATAGGTTAATCCATCGTTGTTAATAAGAGGGTAAGGAACTAACCATTTACTAAGAGTAAATAATAACCATAATGGGTTTAAACAGTATATATATGAACATCATATTATATAATCATAATAACATAACATCAATATACATAAACATAAGCTGGGAGAAACTACTAAGATCTAGAAAACACATAACTACTTACATGATAATGGTTGGAGAGAGGTTTCCTTTTCGGGAGTCCCCGGGTAACCTTGTAGGTACTTGAGAAAGTAAATACTCACACTCTTTTTACAAACAAACTCACTTCACTCTTCTTTTTTTTATGAAGGGAAATATGTAAAGCTAAAACTCTTAAAACTATTCTCTTTACTATGCTTCTGCTTGTTCTTCTCTTCGCTCTATCTTTCTTCTTGCAAATGGTCTGGTATTTATAGGAGTGGAGGGCCTTCTCCGGATTTGAGATGTGGATTTCAAATATTGAATAATCTTTCTCTACCTGCCGGGTGCTCTTTGGGCCCCATCGTCACATGGTCTTTGAAAGACTTTTTCAACATAATTGCCCTTTTTCTTGTCCGCTTTAATTTAGTAGTGTCTTCTTTATTGTCTGCTTTAGAGTAGTGGCTTATTATGCCATTGCTTACTTATCCTTTTTTGTCTTTTCCTCGTGATTGTCATTGCTTACGTATGTTCTACGTGTCTAGGTTGTATAGTGCTATGGAGTCGAAACTCATCCCTGAGTCATCGTCTTCATTTGAGTCTTGAGTAAATTGTTCTAGTGACGGGTTGTATTCGTTACTTTTTGAGTTGTCAGTGTCTGCAGTCTCGGGTTCTGGGTTTGGGTATTCTCTTATAATTTCTTTAGTCTTTTCATTGAGTAACTTGTGGAGAGAACTTTGTATCATCTGTTCTTTTTCTTTTTTGTTTTTTTTCTTTTTAGCAGGAATCCTTTAGTCTTCTATCCCTTTTTCTGTAGTTTTGGTTGTATTGAAGCTGGATAGTAAAATTCTCACACTTTTTGGTAAAGTGTCAGCCATCAACGAATTTGATAAGTCTTTACCCGTTACTAAGTCTTAGTTCATAGGTTGCTCTAGATAATGAGAAAGGAGAGTAGCCCGGAGTGCAGATTAAGGGAGCACCTGGTGTGCTTCTTTATGAAAGATTCACCGGGCGGAAGTCCAATTGAGTATAGTGTGTGCCACCTGTTTGCCGATGGATAAGCGAACCGTACCGAGCCTGCCACTTCCTAACCCAGACTTCCAAATCTATCTGATTAGCCCATGGGCTGAATTGGTCTGTTTGAACGGGACTAGCTGTACCTTTAGCTGATACAGTAGCTCTTTCTACATTCCTTGGGGAATGTACACCCTTCTTATCCATTTTAGAATGAGATGGAGAACTCTTTGGTTCTTTGGGCTGGTCTTCTATTTGTAGTGGCATAATCTGATTAATTTCAAATTGTAAAATCTTTATTCTTTCTTGTAGGAGGTGGATATGTTGTGTCATCTTTTTTTTTCTTTTCGAGTCTCTCAATGATTTGGTTTTGTCTTTTGAAACCTTCTGTCATTGAAGAGCAGTGGTCACAAAATATTATTTTGTCTGTGTCTATTCGGATGTTGTATTGTAAGAAAGGGCTTGCAGTTTGTCTTAAGGCTGGGCTTACGAAATAATTTGGCCCTAGAGTTTCTCTTGCGTAGTCCAGAGCCTCATTTAGGTCATTGAACCCTTTGTAGAGGGGAGTGGGGACGTCTTTTATTGAGTCTATTACCTCTGTCCATGTCTGATAGATTCCGGCCAGTCTTCCTTGGACTACCACATAGAATTTGAATTTCTTATCTTCACTTTTCTCTGTGAAATAATGGCTTAATGAATTTAGTATGGAAATGAAGTAGCTATTGTCTCATGGGATTTTGTTGTATGCTATCCATAATTATCTATCAAGCATCTTTGGGGTCTGTCTATTTTTGTCTCTGGCTTTACTCTAAAACTTAAGTTAGATGGGGGTAAAATATTAAGTTGTGTCTTCCAAAATGTAGTCTTTCAATGCTTGGGGTGTTCAGTCTTGCTTCTTCTAATCTTGTCTGAGGTCAGAACAAGGTGATCCCCAATAATGTCTGTAGATATAATCCTTTAAAATTTGGTTCGGCAATCAAATGTAACTTTATAGAAGGAGACCACGTCTTACCAACGATCACCATCACTTAAATACTATCACAAACCTAATAATAAATTTAGTAGAACACACTCACTTAAGAGACGATAGAATACTAAAGTCAATAGAAACTTTAGAAGAGCTACAGGACCAACATAACAAAGTATTGGAAAAATTAGAACTTAATTGCGATTTTCTCAAAACACAACAATTAGATATAAATACAAAATTACAGAGATTTATAGCAAATAATAATAACATAGATAACAAGACTACACTAGAACAAATTAATAACAAACTAGAACATCTCCACAAAGAAGCTAAAGAACTTAAAGACAAATTAAATCAACTAAGAGACTTAACTCTTTCATGAACGATCCTTTTTACCAAGAAGTTCTGAAAAGAGCAGCACAATTCCAAGTCAACCCCGAAGGCTTATCTGAATATACACCACCCGAAAAAATAGACTTAATAGGAGTAGAACAAAATAATATAATAATTTTCTCACTATTAGAGTTAAACAAGAAACTAGAAGATAAGATTACAAAAAATAATCAAAAATTAGATAGTCTATCAGAAAATAAAATCCCAGAAGAAAAAACAAAACAGGATAAAAATATACAAGACCTAATAGAACAACTAAAAAGAACAGAAATAATTCCCCAAAAAGATGGACCTAAAATAGCAAAAAAGGACAAGGCATGGACAATTTTTCAAACATGAATCGAGCTTCCCAAGAAAGACAAAGGGCCAGTTTCTCTCAAGATAGACTAGGAAACAATATGTTAGCTAGAATAATGAACTCATCCAGACCAGTAGCAGTCACCAATTAGATGAAATAATAGATGTAGACAAAGATATAAAAATTTTCCAACAAAATAAATTAAGAATTCTAAATCCTCAAGTACTTTATAATACAAGTTTATTTTCTTCAACAACACAATTATACAGACATTATAGAGAAGAGTAGATGTGCTTATCAGAAAATAATAGTGAAAGTATAAGTCTAATTAGCAAAGATTCTATGAAAGAAATACAAAAAAGAAGGATGAATCTCATGCATATGAGATTAGTAGTAATTGGACTGAAAGGATTAACTAGAAAAAATCTAGGAACTAAAGTGCTAATTACTTTATATGATGATAGATGGTCAGAATCAAAAGATCTATAATAGGTTTAACAAAAGTAGATATGACCAACAATGGATGAATATTTACTGTAGCCCAGACTTTATGATAATTCGAACGAATTTGGTAAAAATAAGGATTCAAACTAAAGGTTACGAAGAAATGAACTGCGGAAATAATTTGCTAATATGCGTAGGCTTCATAGGAAAATTAGCCACTAGCAGCAGTTCAAAGTTTAAAATTAAAATAGACGATGCAGTAGGTTTAATGGGAAATAAGGGGATAAAACTAATGAAACCCTTAAAAATAAGTTCGGAAGAATATGCTGGTAGAGAATGGAATTTAGAGAAATTCTGTAAAAAGGAGGTGTTAAGACCCAATGATCACCTTACATATACTAATAATTAAGGACAAACCTCAATCAGATTCACAAACTATAAATATTCAGACAAAAAAATAAATAGATGAAGATCTAGACAATAACGAAACAACCACAAACATGGAAGGAATGAATATCCAAATCATAAAAGAAAACGACTATGAAGTAGATAGATCAATAGCGAAAGCCAAAGTGATACACGAATTAAATAAAACAACAAACTTTAGATGTAAAGGTTGTAAACTAGGAGGAATAGAATTCTCTCTAGTAGAAAAACACTTTAAAGAATGCAGAGTTAGAATAAACAATTACGGATATAGACGAGAAGAAGATGTACAAGAAGAAAGTGAAGACGAAACAACACGCAGTTTAAAAGAGTTTATGGAAACCGCCTCAACCAGCTCCAGTCCCTTCCAAAAAACCACACCTGTACCGCCAGTAGAATATACCATAGGTAATTTACCAAGGCATAAAGTCTTTAGACAAGAGCCAGCTACAGAACCAGAAATAGTTAGACCAATAGGAATAAGAATGCCGATAGAAGCTCCTATCAAACTTCAAGACGGAGGAGATAGAGGAAAAATACTAAATATAGCAGCACATGACCCTCAATTATGGAATTCAGTAATAGACGTATGGAAAGGAATAGTGGTAGCAGACTATATACACTATTATAGTGAAACAGATGCAGAAACCATGTATAGGTATATGGAGACCTTTTTAGGAGAATCAATTAAAGGAGTATGAGAAGCATACAAAGTAGCTTACCCTCAAGAATTCCAAGAATTAGTAAACATGAGACCAAACCCGTATAACTTTACCAATAAAATACAGCCTAATAACAGGAGAAGACCCAAATAGCGGATTAGTAGTATTACAAAAGAATGTGTTAATAAAATCGGAACAACTTAGCATAAATAATTGGTGTCATATAAAGAACTTCCTAAAGGACTACTTCTATTATTGTGCTATAAGTGGTAACGCGTTTGACCAAAGTTTAGGAAAGAAACTTTTTAATAAGCTGCCTTGAGCCCTAGGAATAGAGATAGAAGAAAGATGGAATAAAAGAGGAGTAATGCAAAATCCAAACACAAATTGGTCCATATGACATAAAATACAGCACGTAATGGCGGTACTACAAGAAAAATGTACAAATATACAAATACAAAAATAGTTGAAACAAAACGAGGTTGGATTCTGTAAAAATATATGTACAATACAAAGTTACGATCAAAGTAAACCACAAAGAAAATACAGGAAAACACACCAAAAAACCCAAGAGTACAAACCTACGAAAAAAATATTATTTAAGAAAATCAACGACAAGAAAGCCTTACCTAAATAAAGACAGACATGTAAGAAAACATAATTATAACAGAATTTACAAAAATAGACTAGCTTGTTTCACATGCGGAAGTGAAGAACATCTGGCCAATACTTGTCCAGGAAGAGAAACAATAGTAGGACAAGAAATTCCCAACTTATAGAAGACTTCCAAGAAACCCTGATAAATGTAGACGAATATATGTTAGATAACGAAAATATATATTCAGCAATAAGCATAGATGCCTTATAAGGAGAATTCATCGGATTCAGAAGAAGAAACATTGATAAACGAGATAATATTAGAGAAGCTAGATTTGAACAACTTGAAAGATTACACCTTTGTCAATATACAATGTGACCACCAATTTTGCAAAGGGAAAAGTTTAGATAGCCAACATTGTTTTAATTGCACAGGATATCCAAGTAAATACAGAAGAGCAAAATGCATGAACTGCTATATAGAAGGATGCATTCGATGCATTGACAAAATATTTAATATTAAGATAAAAGACGAGCAAGTTATTACAAAAGAAAAAACGCTACAAGCATTAGAGGATAGAATAGATAATTTAGAAAAAAAAGTAAGTAAAATAGAAAAGGGGAAAGGCAAAGGGGTGGAGGACACTAGCCAAGCTAATCATAAAACGACAGAATTAGAAATAGAACTTCTAAATGAAAAAAGAAGACTACAAGTCATTTGAAGGATTAATTTGTAATGAAGACAAAAAAATTAATACCATAAAGATCCTAACCAGAATAAAGATTCAGGGCTACGAGATAGAAACCCTCGCTCTAGTAGACTCAGGATGTACAAAAAGTATAATAAATAGATACATTTTGCCTCTAGAAATAATAAAAGATTTTCCAGAACCGCAAAGCGCCATGCAAATGGATGGATCTTCTAACATATATAAGCAATACGTTAGTAATGCAAAAATAAGTTTTTTAAACACGTGTGCAGACTTTTATAAACCAACTTATAAGTTAGAAAAGATCTGGATAAGAGATCTAAATAGTAGGGTAGACTTTGTTTTAGGATTAGACTTCTTATTACATAATAATGGAAGTTGTCTCCTTACTAGAGATGGAGTAATATTCTCTAAAAACACTACCTAGACAGCAATAACAACAAAATTTATTCCAACAAAATCTAGGTATTTGATAGACACTGATAAGCTTAAACCAAATACCTCAAAATGCGACAAAGGAGAAAAATGCACTTGTACTAAGATACATGAGAGAGAAGAAATTGAATTATTAGAACTTAGCCTTTTAGATACAGAAGACGTAGAAAAGAGTTACAACTTAATAGAAATAAATACAGGGCTTTACATTTTAAAAGAGGGTTACATCACATAGGAGTAATAAAAATAAAAAAGATCTGGAAGAAGTAATTCGAATTCTCGATAAACTAGAGATAATCGGAGAAAGACCCCTGAGGCATTAGGACACCAATCACATAAGCTACAGACTAGACATAATTAACCCATAATACACGGTGAAAACAACCTCTATAGAATCAACAAATGAAGACCTCAAAGAATTCGAAGATCAAATAAAAGAGTTACTAAGGTTAGGCGTAATCAGAAGATCAACATCAAGGCATAGGTCGGCAACATTCATGGTAAGAAATCATAGCGAAATAGTAAGAGGAAAAGCAAGAATGGTTATAAATTACGAAAGACTTAATGATAACACCCGAATGGACGGATATAAGCTACCAGATAAAACAGATCTAATAAATAGAATACAGGGAAGAAAGATTTTTAGTAAGTTTGATTGCAAGTTCGGATACTGGCAAGTAAGAATGCATGAAGATAATATAGAATGAACTGCTTTTACTTGTCCAGAGGGACATTTCGAATGGTTAGTATTGACCTTTGGATTAAAAACAGCCCCCCAATCTTTCAAAGAAAAATGGATAATATTTTTAGAGACTATAAATTTTTTATTCTAGTGTATATAGATGATATTCTAGTATTCAGTAATAATACTAAAGAACATCTAGGACACCTACAGACAGTGTTTAAGTTATTTGTAGACAACGGAATCATAGTTAGTAAGAAGAAAATGGATTTATGTAAAAGCCTCATAAAATTCTTAGGAGTAGAAATCGGAGATGGAAGAATAAAATTACAACCTCATATAGCTAAAAAAGTCCTAGACATGCCAGACAAACTAGACAATACTAATGATTTACAAAAGTTTCTAGGAATTTTAAATTATGCAAGAAATTTAAAAAAGACCTAGGAAAGGTAGCAAGACCTTTATATTCAAAAACTGGAACTCATGGACAAAAGACATTCAATACAGAAGACATAAAGTTAGTACAAAAACTCAAACAAATGGTTAATTAGAAACATACTGTCCAATAGTAGAAACAGACGGAAGTCTAGAAGGTTAGGGAGCAGTACTAAAAACAAAGAAAGATAAATATGGAGACAAAAAAGATGAGAAAATCTACGCCTACCAAAGCGGAAAATATAAAGAAAAAGGAAAAATGAGTAGTATAGACGCAAAAATATTAGCGGTAATATACGGTCTAAACAGTTTTAAATTATATATTATCAATAAAAAGGAAATTTTAGTAAGAACTGATTGCGAGGCCATTGTAAAATTTCATCAAAAAATAGATGGAAAAAGTAGTAATAAAAGAAGATGGTTAAACTTTTTAGATGCCACGTCAATATATAATATATCACTAGAACATATAAAGGGGAAAGATAATTCTTTAGCAGATCAGCTTAGCAGACTTATAAAAACTAACTATTTATTTTCAACATGAGTACAGGAAAAGACAAGGCTAGGGCCTTTAACTCAAGCAACACTATTCACAAAATAGACAAATAATTATATCTACAGACTTTATTGGGGAACACCTTGTTCCGACCTCAATCAAGATTAGAAGAAGCAAGATTGAACACACCAAGCATTGAAAGACTACATTTTGGAAGACGCAACTTAATATTTTACCCCCTCCATCTAACTTAAGTTTTAGAGTAAAGCCAGAGACAAAAATAGACAGACCCCAAAAATGCTTGATAGATAATCTATGGATAGCGTACAACAAAATCCCACGAGACAATAGCTACTTCATTTCAATACTAAATTCATTAAGCTATTATTTCACGAAGAAAAATGAAGATAAGAAAATCAAATTCTATGTCGTAGTCTAAGGAAGACTGGCCGTAATCTTTCAGACATGGACAGAGGTAATAGACTCAATAAAAGACTTCCCCACTCCCCTCTTCAAAGGGTTCAATGACCTAAATGAGGCTATGGACTACGTAAGAGGAACTCTAGGGCCAAATTATTTCGTAAGCCCAACCTTAAGACAAACTGCTAGCCCTTTCTTACAATACAACATCCGAAAAGATAAAAATAAAATAATATTTTGTGACCACTGCTCTTCAATGACAGAAGGTTTCAAAAGACAAAACCAAACCATTGAGAGACTCGAAAAAGAAAAGATGACACAACATATCCACCTCCTACAAGAAAGAATAAAGATTTTACATTTTGAAATTAATCAGACTATGCCATTACAAATAGAAGACCATCCCAAAGAACTAAATAGTTCTCCATCTCATTCTAAAATGGATAAAAAGGGTGTACATTCCCCAAAGAATGTAGAAAGAGCTACTGTACCAGCTAAAGGTACAACTAGTCCCGTTCAAACAGTAACGGGTAAAGACTTATCAAATTCGTTGATGGCTGACACTTTGCCAAAAAGTGTGAGAATTTTACCAGCCAGCTTCAATACAACCAAAACTACAGAAAAAGGAAAGAAGACTAAATGATTCCCGTTAAAAAGAAAAAAAAAGACAAAAAAATATAACAAATGATACAAAGTTCTCTCCACAAGTTACTTAGTGAAAAGACTAAAGAAGTTATAAAAGAATACCCAAACCAGAACCCGAGACTGCAGACACTGACACTGACAACTCAGAAAGTAACGAATACAACCCGTCGCTAGAACAATTTGCTCAAAACTCAAACGAAGACGACGACTCAGGGATGAGTTTCGACTCCATAGCACTATACAACCTAGACACGTAGAACATACGTAAGCAATGATGATCACGAGGAAAAGACAAAAAAGGATAAGTAAGCAATGGCATAATGCCAATACTCTAAAGCAGACAATAAAGAAGACACTACTAAATTAAAGCGGACAAGAAAAAGGACAATTATGTTGAAAAAGTCTTTCAAAGGCCATGTGACGATGGGGCCCACAGAGCACCCGGCAGGTAGAGAAAGATTATTCAATATTTGAAATCCACATTTCAAATCCGGAGAAGGCCCTCCACTCTTATAAATACCAGACCATTTGCAAGAAGAAATATAGAGCGAAGAGAAGAACAAGCAGAAGCATAGTAAAGAGAATAGTTTTAAGAGTTTTAGCTTTACATATTTCCCTTTATAAAAAAAAAAGAGAGTGAAGTGAGTTTGTTTGTAAAAAGAGTGTGAGTATTTACTTTCTCAAGTAGCTGCAAGGTTACCCCGGGACTCCCGAAAGGGAAACCTCTCTCCAACCATTATCATGTAAGTAGTTATGTGTTTTCTAGATCTTAGTAGTTTCTCCCTGCTTATGTTTATGTATATTGATGTTATGTTATTATGATTATATAATATGATGTTCATATATATACTGTTTGAACCCATTATGGTTATTATTTACTCTTAGTAAATGGTTAGTTTCTTACCCTCATAGTAACAACGATGGATTACCCTGTAAATACCTAGGGAAGTTGAAAGTCCGCCATGGTCAGGGAACCGAAGGACTGTGTATCCCGGGGTTTGGTTAAAGAAGAAGTTGCTAAGAACACCTACTAAGGAAAAGAGATGAACAGAGTAAAGAAAAAGTAATTTTGGGAGAAATTAAATAGATTCAGTAACAACAAATTACTAAACTAGATAAGGGAACCTGATGAGGGAGTACTGAGTAGGATTTTACAACATAATTTACAAAACGCATCTTACCCCACCATCTTTAAATAAAAATTTATACGTCCTTTATTTAAAGTTAAATGACCCTTATTATATATATATATATATATATATATATATATATATATATAAATGC